>NQIM01000149.1:0-82484 GCA_003426235.1 Xylaria polymorpha | reverse complement strand
ACCAACCAACCTTACCTTGCCTACCTTGGGTTAGGTACAGTACTTAGTGTAACTTAGCATGGATAATAAGGGAGGGAGTGTACTGTAAGTATACCTACCTACATACTTACCTACTACCTAACCTACCTTAAGTACCTAAGGTATTTATTTATAGGGGGGAACCTAGTTTTTAAACAAGCTGGAGCTGAAGTGTTTTTTTAAGTCACCCTGCCTAAAATTTTGTTATGTTAATACATGCGTTATACTAGTTTTTGCTGAATAGTTAAAGTTGTTGTAATATTTATAACTACAATTGCCTTTTATAATTACATAGTTTGGACGGCCCTTTTTTATTATTTAAATATTGTTGCAACAGCGTATTTTTTTCTAACAGCGCTTATAACCTAATATTGTATGCTTTAAAAAAGGTTGGAACTAAAGTGTTTTAACCAAGCAATGTTAGAATAAACACTTCGTACAAAGCCAGCAATAACGCCGACATCTCTGTCAACAGCGTGCCCGAAAACTAGGTCCCCTCGGGTCTAGGTACCCCGGTACCTACATATAGGTACCTTAAATAGGTACATTAGCGCTAGGGGGGGTTATTAAAGACGATCACCGAGACGGTTTGTCATGATTGCTAGGTTGCCTACCCTAGTGAGAGACTGGCAAGGACACTAGCTACGTCATGTTTGTCATGATACAAAAATAGTTATGGGGTAAAAGAAGATGTAGATTGAAGGAAGGTGCACACACAATTACTGCCGGAGGCAGTATTTGTGTGTGCGCCGCACTGTGTGCAGGCGGGGCGTTGCCAGGTGCTACGGAGTAGGCACTGGCAACGCAGTGAATGATCTAATCTAATCTACAGGAAGGCAGACCCCATAGGGGTCTGTATCATGTCTGTACTGTATTTAGTAGAGTAAGAGACGGTGGCTCTGTTACCTTTGTTCTTTTTCTTTTACAAGTTATTACCTTTTATTATAGGGGCGTAAATATACTATATATTGCTTTTATTTTGTTATTACTTTGCCTTTATACCTAGCTTATGTTTGTTATGTTATAACATAGTTATAAATTTTAAAAATAGTCTTTAAATTTTAAAAATAATCTTTGTTATATAATATTCTTTTAATAATTATACTATTAAAATAATTTTTAACTTTAAAAACAATTTTTTTTTTTTTTTTTTAAAAACGTTATAAATAAAGCTAATATACTATAAAAATATTTATTTATTTAATTATACTTTTTTATTATTATAATAAAGTTATAGTTTATAGTTTAAGTTATAACCTTATACTATAAGTAGTGTTATGCTATATATAATAGCTTAATAGCTAAGTTTACTACTTTGGTTATTTTAATCCCTTTTAGCAGGATGACTTAATTGGTTAAGTGGTGCTATCCACCTGTCCGTACTCCTAAAGCTACTATGGAGTTCTACGTACGTTATAATAACCAAGGTACTTTAGGTCCAGTGTTTGAGCCCTGGGCTTAGCAAAAGCTGTTGCGCTTTTTTGGATTGGTATATATATTAGTTGGAGAAGGTGCTAGTGCCCCCGCTAAGGTTCTCGTTGTACGCTTACATAGCTACTCTGTAAGTGAGGGGGTCTGTGGTTTCGGGGCAAAGCTTTAGTGCTGCAGGGGGTAGTCACAACCCTATACTACGGGTAATGTTGTGCTATATATAGTAGCTTAGTAGCCAAGTCTGCCACTTTGGTTATTTTAATCCCTTTTAGTGGGATGACCTAATTGGTTAAGTGGTGCTACCTACCCGTCTATACTACTAAAGCTATTGTGGAGTCCTATGTACGTTATAGTTTATATAGTTATTTAATAGTTATATAGTTATAGTTTATAGTTATATAAGTTTAAACTATAAGTTTATAATTATTATTATAAAACATTATAGTTATATTATAAAGGTTATTATATATAAAAAAAATATTATAATTAATTATTATAAAGCTATTGTTTTTATAAAAATAATAGTTATAAATAACAGTTATAAATAATAGTTATAAATAGTTATAAATGGTTATAAATAATAATTAAAGGATATAATTATAATTATAGTATTAAAAGTAAAAAAAAAAAAAAAAGGTTTAAACTTATAAACAATATATATAGCTTATAAACAATATATATAGCCTATAAACAATACATATAACTAATATAATCTTAAATAGTTAACATGGTCTTAAATTGTTAAAATAATCTTTAAAAGTTAAAAACCGTTATAAAGGTTTAAAACTATTATAAATATTTAAGACTATTTTATATAAACAATTATTTTTATATAAAAAATAATTATTAATATATAACAATTACTATAATAGTTTTTTAATTAAAAANACAATTAAAATATATAACAATTTAATAGTAAAAACTATACTATACTATTAAAAGCTATTAATTTTTAGATTTAACTAATAAATTTCTATAACTTTATTTATTATTTAAATAAAAATAATAAATATAGCTATTTAATGCTAAAAGCTNATAAAAAGTTTTAAAAAGCTTTTAAATAAAGCTTAGTTATATTAAACTTATTAAACTTAATAAATATATAAACTCAATTATAATTATACTTTTGTTAATATTTATTTATATATTTATATATATATATTTTTTACTTTTTAACTATAGTTTTTAACGCTATTTATNNATTAATATATAATATAGCTATATTATATTATAATTTTATTTATAGTGATTATAATAATATGTTGTTTTATAAATAGTATAGCTATTATAACAATATATAAACCTATATTTAATATATAAAATTTACTATATAAATTCTTTTTTTAAAGTTTTTTACTTATAGATTTTATAAAGGGCTAGGGCAAAGCTGGCAAGGCTATTAGGGGTGCTAGGGGTTAGTTAGGAGATATAACCAACTAACCTACTGGCTAAACCCCGGAACGCTTACTAAACTAACCCACAAGCCCTTTATAGCTAAAAAAGGCGTTTATTAAAAAGTAGTACAAAGCGTTTTTTTTAGTTAAAAAGATTTATAAATATATATATATAAATATATATATTTTTAAACTTTTTAAACTTATATAGTAAACTAGTTAGTTATAGTTATAAGCCTGGTTTATATTTTTTAAGTTAGCTATATAATTAGCTAAGTAATAGTAAAAGCTATTATTTTATTAGTTATTTATATATATAACTTATTAATAAAATAGATAAATTTGTTTTATTTTAAATTTATTTTAATAAATAATTGTTAAATTTTTTAAAGCTTATATAAAGTTTATAATAAAGTTTTTTTAGCTTTTTATTATTTTANTAAGCTTTTTAGCTAAAATTATTAATAATAGGTTTTAATGCGTTATAAATATTAAAAGCTTTTTANTATTATATAAAAAACGCTTTTTATTATTTTACGCTAAATAGTATAAATTAAAGTTTTTATAAATAAATACCTATTAAATAAAAAGTTTTAAAAAAACTTTTAAATAAGGTTTATTTATATTAAGCTTATAAAGTTTAATAAATATATAAACTAAATTATAACTACGCTTTTACTAATATTTATTTATATATTTATTTAGTTTTTTTTATATTTTTTAATTATAGTTTTTAGCGCTATTTGTTTATTAATATATAACGTAGCTTTATTACTTTTTTAAACTATATAATAATTATTTTTAAAATAGTATAAAGCTTTAGCTTTATTAATTTTAACTTTTTAAATTGCTATAAAATTATATCTTTATTCTTTTTAATATTTTTATAATATTATAGCAAAATTCTTTTTTTATATTTTAATATATAATTTTTATTATAGTTAAAATAACGAGCTATTTTATAATAACGTTTAAATGGTACGCTTTTTTTTAATAAATAATCTATTTTTATTAAAGCTTTTTAAAAGCTATTATTTTTATTTTTAAAGCTAATATAACAATAGTATATTAAATAGTTATAGCTAGTTTTATTGTTGTTTTAAAACCTTTATAAATAAATAATATATATTACTTTAATATATTCTTTTTTTTTTAACTTTTTTAAATAAATCCTTTTTACGTTTTATAGCGTTTATTATAATTAATATACTTAAAAGTAGCTCCTAGTTACGTACTAACACAGATCTAGCCTGACTATAGGTTACCTAACTACAGGTCACCTAACTACACGCCTATATTCACTGCTAGTTAGTTACCTAACCTAGCCCTACCTNCACGCACACACCTACACCTACCTAATATAGCCTCGCGCTCTACGCTTTTAGATAGCTTTTTTCTTTTTTTCTTTATTTGTAGATTTTTGTACAACAATATAGCACTGTTACTAAAGCCTTGCTTTTATTCATGTGTTTATTGTTATAAATATAAGCTTTTTTAATTAACTGTTTTATATTAGCTATATAAAATAACCTTTATTATAAATAATAAATAAAACCTAATAAATATATAAAAATAAAATCCTTTTTAATATTTTAATTATTATATTTTTATTTTTTAATATTTAATTTTTTAATTAGTCTTTTATATTTTTATATTTAATATATATTTTATTTTTATATATATAAAAGCTATTTATTATTTTTATATTTATAATATTTTAAAAATAGTTTATATTATGTTTATTATTTTTAATATATTTAACTATATTATTAAATGGTTTAAAGTTATAAGTATTTAAACAACCTTTTATACTTTAATATTTTAAATAGTTATTATTAAAACTTATTAAAATAAATTTATAAAACTTAGCTTAAAAACTTAAAAGTTATAAACTTATATTTTTTAAAAAATACTTAAACTGTTAGAACTATTAGTATTAACTGTACCTATAGACAATAGCGTACGAAAGTAGTTTGTATGTATGCCGCATAGCGTAAGCTGTGCAATACTATTACTACTTATGCTGTGCAGCAATTGCTGTACTAGTATACGTAATCTTTTTTTTATTTTTATTTTTATTATTATNGCTTTATACGCTAGTAGAAGTTTTTATTTTAAATAAAAACTTTNTTTTATATAAAGTCTTTTTTTTCTTTTTTTTAAATAAATTTAAACATTTTATATAGTACTATAAGGCTAATAACCTAATTAATAGTAAAACTATCAAAACTTTTAAAATAAGCTATTATTTTATATATATAAAGTATAATAATTTATAAGTTTTTATTATTTATAAGGTATTAGGACTGCTTTTAAATATTTTTTACTTAACGATTTTTTATTTATATTATATTATATTATAGCGTTATAATATATATAACTTATTATAAAAAAAGATTTATAACTAATTTAATTAAACTAAACTTAGATTTTTGCTTATTTTAAATAAGCTTACGCTATAGCTTGTTTTATTAAAGAACGTACTAAATTAAAAAATAAAGCTAAAAAGAAAGTCTGCTTTTTATTAGCAAATATAAAAAACCTTGCTTTTAAATAGAATAAAATATTAAAAACTTAAGTATAATAAAAATTGTTTTTATTAATATATATATAAACGTTTAAACTAAGCATAATAATATTAAAAAATAAAAATAAACTTAATAAATTTATTTATAANATTAAANAATTTAACTAATAAATTAAAAGCGAAAAATTTATTAAAAAATAATATTATAATAATAAAAAATAAGCTATTTAAGTTTATATTAACCTTTTTTAAAAAGTTTATAATATATTATTTNAAAAGTAATAACTTTATATTTTTTCTAACTTTTAACTAATATAGCTAAAAGTATTATTTTAACGTTATAAGACTAATAAACAAAAATAGGTTTAGAAAGCTTTATAAGGATTTTAATATATATTAGTAAGAATTTAAATTTTAAAGCTTTATATTATATTATAATTATTAATAAATTTAGAACTTATATAAACTTTTAGTTATAGCTAGGGTATAATTAAACAGTGTAATTAAATAGGTATACTACTTTGCTAATAAAAGCTTTAAAAAAATTATTAATTTAAAAATAATATACTACTAAGTTAAAAAAAAAAATAAATACTTTTAAAGCTATAATTATAAATATAACTATAAAAAGCTTTAGCTATATCTATAAGTATTAACNNTACTATTAACTTTAAAGAAAAAAAAAGCTAGAGCTTTAAATATAAATATTATATTTAACTTTACTAAAAAACTTTTAACCGTTTTTTAATAAACTAAAAACTATTATTATTAATTAGAATTNTTTATAAAAATAGTTTAATAATTTAAACTAATAAATTATTAANTTTATTTCTTTANTATANATTTTACTTTAAAATCTACTAAAATAAACTATATTAATAAAAATACTTATAAATTTAAATTAATAATAAAATAAATAATAGCTTGTTTTTTTAGTTTTTAATAAGTTTAAAGTTTTTAGCTTTAATACTATATTTAAGCGCAACGCTATTAATTTATAACAAAAGTTTATTAAAATATAATATAGCTTATAAGCTTATATATAATAATAGTAAGGTTTTGTTTATAAAAGCAAATAATAGTTTACAGCTTAGTTTTAATTAACGTATTTTTTATTATTATAAATAAAAAATTTAAATTTAAAATAATAAAAGGTTAAAAGTTATAAAAGCTTATTATATAATAATATTTATTATATGCTAATAAAACATATTATATAATTTATTAATTATATTAGCTAATATTTAATAGTAGGTTATTTTGTTTTTATATTAAAAATATATTAATTGTTTAATAAATATTTATTTTATTTACTTATATTATAATATTAAAATTATAAAGTATAATTTAAAAGCCAATATATATTTATACCTAAGAATAATTTAAACCGCTTATTTTATAAACATTTATTTTGTTTATTAGAATATATATTAATAACTTATAATAAATAAGGCTCCTAAGTTAAAAATTAGCTTTTTAAAAGCTTTAGTTAATATATTATAATTTAAAAAGCTTTGAAATAAATATAATTAAATATTCTATTGAAAAAAATAGTATTTTAATATTTAATATATTTTATTATTTAGTTTAATAAGATAGTATATAATGAAAAAGTAAAAAATTAAATACGTATAATAAATATATATAAAAGCTAAAAAGAGATTAAAAAAAATAANGTTATATTTAAAAANAAAGCTATAGATTAATAAGTGCTAAATAGTTTAAATTAGGTGCTAGTAGCTTATAAAAAAAGACGAATCGGAAGTAAAAGACTATATTATAGTAAAAAACACTAATAACTAGTGATTTTAATCGAATACGTTAATATTTATAGCTTTAAATAGAAGGGGTTGAAAATAGGTGCAGTGGGCCGTGACGTAGTGGGCCGTAGGGGGGCAGGTTATTTTACCATGCTGTATGTTGCTACGTTCTTCGTAATCGCTCTAGACTCTCACACTAATGTGTTTACGCCTGTCATATGCGTTGCAACGCTATTTACCATTTACGTTTAATGCAGTCATACACTTAGGTCATCATAGATTATTTCGTTCCTTAGAATCGAACGAAATTCTGCCAAGCTGCAGATTTCGTCTTCATTCACTGCATAAATTCCCCGAGCAGGAACACTACCGCATTTCGGTTATCGTTACATCACCGTATTCCTTAAACATAGTTCACCCCCATTGAGGCTTCGATCACAACTGCACGCCCTTGTGGATGCTGTTAAATCTCTGCTTGAATATCTCACTTAAACCAATATGTTGCAACTTTGCCTGGACATGCCCCTCATTCGGTGTTCAAATAGGGGCATTACCATAAGCATGGACGTTTGACACTTCGTTTCAACGCTGAACTGGGCTCTCCTAGATTTCATGTAATATGAAAGGGCTGCTTCTCAGATTCCCAGATGTCAGGAACTCTAGGTAGGGAGGGGTATGCAAAGACTTCGGTTGTTGCGCGGAGATCTACCTAATCTATGCGATTTAACGTCTGCTATCTACATATATACCCTTTGTTCTATGGATCGTGAGGCCAGAGGAGAGCCAGGTCTATAGTCCGTTACATTGCCAGGCAGGTGGACCAATTCACAGCCTTCAAGACACTGGTATAGCACGGTATGGTGGGTCGCTTGCAACCAACGGAGGCGAAGTCAAGTAGAGTGCGTAAGGGCTAAGCCATACGGTCATCGGATTATTCCATATACCACAAGGGGGTTGTTGGTTACTCGGCTGACGGGAGGACACAGGGGTGAGAAACCAGGGTTTGTATTATGTTCTATTAATCTCGTTATATGCATGCTTGGGGGCAGCTCGATCATCCGCAAGTTCTGTCACACACGCGAATACCGAGGATTTAGGACACTCAGTATCAGTAAATACTCATATCAGCGGGAAGCTGCCTATTAGATCGTATTTTTGTAATCCTGAGAACTACGTTATCACTCTCGCGGACTAGTTGATTTTCTGTGGTAGGTACATGCTAGATCGGCATAGTCGGCAACTTGATCGAGGCTACTCAGGTATAAAGACTGCGGATCGCCCGGTAGAAGGGAATGCCAGAGCTCTACATGGGCCCCTTAGTTGCGTAGAAGATTATTTGCAATACGAATACCCTTCCAAGCTATTGATTGCAAGCCCTTGTCACACGTGCAGGAGGAAAAAGAAAAGAAGAAGTATCAAGAAATTTGTGCTTGAGGTAGGTAATAGACGCCTTTTATTGTTCCAAGTGTCAAGAACTCGAGAATAGGGGTAAACATAGACTCTTGTTGTTGTGCGAAGGGCCTGAACACATTCGTAGGCTTGTTCTCCGTTTATACGGGCTATACACCCGTTCCCTTGGTCCAGGGGATGGGGCCGTACACCAAGGTCTTTAAAATTATATAGAGTAGTTTCTTTGTTGGGACATCTCAGATGTGTGATAGCATGTCGGAAGGGGAGGGCATTCTCGTTTGGCGAGAAGGATACTTTGTATAGTAGTGTAATACTACGAACTTTGCGGCCTCTATTGAGCAATGAACCGGGAGGCGTGTAGATCGCCTGCAGACGAGAGTCCAAGGATGGGACATTGGGGTATATACCTATAGATAGGGGGCGGGTAGCGAACACGAAATGAGAGGACGTCATTGTGCCGGAGACATACATGTAGGACAAGGAGAGAAAATTCGCCGTGGAGGATGTCTTCTCATCGAACTAAAAGTTTTAGTAGGGACCTGGGTACTCTACACGGATGGCTGCCTGACACGGGAAGTACCGTCCTAGATTTATAAACCTTTAATTGAGAGAAGACCAGCGAGACTTTAGATTGTTATAGCCGATACCGCATTATCCGTGCAAATTCATATCGACCATCAGGGGCGAAGTTAGTCCCGAGCTTTTTTGTACGCACGCACTGCCCCCGGATTTTGACCCCTGATGGTCGATATGAATTTGCACGGTAAATGCGGTATAAGACTGGCCTATGTCTAGAGCACGGAGTACAGAGTACAGCTTATGAAATGCGTTACTCGATAAAACCCGCATTAATAATCCAAGAAACGACGGGGGTAGCTGGTGACAGGCGGAACAAAGGCCTGCCTCTCTCTGAAATGTTGTACTATAAGAGATGTAGTAGGCATTATCTCTGCAAGATTCACCATTAATGCACGGGCTGCGGAAGAGTTAGTGCAAGGGCTGCGATATTATCTCCGCGAAATAAATCGGATAGCATCATTCCAAATACCCCCACCAGGACGGCTGTTTCATAGCACTCGAGGGAGAGAGGGCCCATAGACTAAGATAGCAAGTAGTATAGGTATACAGCTATTGCAGTGTAGTCCGCTTACATAAGTACTTATAGGGACCAGAACCCCCCAAACGATGCGCGACTTCGATTGGCTTATTTAGTACGATCGTATACATGTGTACCAATCGCGTTTATGACTACCCCAGCGGATTCTTGAGGACGTTGCTAGTTGTTGTTACCGATCTGCGGAGTCTGTCATGCCCGGACATTACATACAGTAACACCCCTAAACCCATAGATTCGGGTGCTCCGTAGTCCGCTACAGCTTGGGCCCTCGGGTTCCGTGCACTATATAACACAGTACGATATACGAGTACTCGTGTCGCGCAATTAAAACGGGATCCGGAATTCCGCCGGGTCCCATTTTACGGTTCAAGACCCCAAGCGCTTCCGGGCAAGGTCCAGGTTGTCGATCTGCCATAGCCCCATTTGCTGACAAGATAATTTCATCAACCTTGAAGCTTTCATGGGACTAGGTATCCGTCACTCTCGTGCACAGGCCCAGCGGGTCCTTTGTTGACAAAAATGGCGAACTTTGATCTTGGCGCTAGCTATACCAGTGTTCAATGGCCTCAAGTCAAGGTGAAAAAGGTCGGCGGAGCTAGCAAGGAGTCGGGTTTAGCGCAGCCTTGGCTAACTAAGAACTACCTAACGCCATCGCGCTCTGTCACCAACTTTAACAATTCCAGGTAGGTAGGCTTAGATGTCAAGTTAATGAAGCAAGGCAGGGTTCTCCCTGGCCGAGAGATCCGATATAGGTATGTGATGACTCCAACTAACCGCCCTTACTCGATTGGTACATTTGCTGATCCAAATTTTGACTGATATCATTCTGCTCAGTCCTAACCATAAGTATAAAGTGTTTCGCTTTAGCATGTGCACGAGTCAAGCCTATACTCTTTCATTCACGCCCTACACATCCTCGTACGAAGCAAAATCTCCATCTCGAAACTATTCGAACCAGCAAGAATCATGCATAACACCAAGGTCCTTCTGTCTGCGGTCGCCCTTGCGGGTACCGCACTGGCCCAGACCAGCACAAACGCAGCCTGTGCCGCCAGTTTGTCCAAGTTCGCTGATGCTCCCACGCCCGCACCCGCCCTGGTGTCGTACCTGGCCACCGCCGTAGGCACTGGTCCCATAACCGCTCCTGGCGAGACTACCGCACTACCCGACCTTACCCTGGAGGATCCCATCGGTTACCAGAACCTTATCTGCAGTATCGCCGGCGAACTCCCCGCGTCGCTTATCCCCGATTTCCAGACCTACGGCTCCCAACTTCTTAGCTACGGCCACGAGCATCTCAGCGATTATGATGCTTACATCACGGACTGCATTACCACGGGAGAGGCGGCCTCGACCTTGACCAGCCAGCTCCATCACATGCTCACCGCCACCGGTGGACTCTGCCAGGAAACCACCACGGCTAGCCCCGGCGGCGCGTCCAACGGCACATACCCGACTGGCACGGGTTCCCTTCCCACCACCACTTCCACTACCGGCACTTTGGTTCCTACTGCCGCTGCTGCCCGTCCTACGGGTGCCTTCGTCGGCGCGGCAGCCATTGGTGGCCTTCTCGGTGCCGTCGCCCTGCTCTAAATCATTACGGTGACTTTGGGCTGAGAGACTTGGCTCGTTTGGACTTACTTTCTCTCGCCCTCACGTTAAAGGACTCGGATTCGAACGAGGCGACCAAAACCCCGCTGCGTTGTCTAAAAAAAATGTTCATCAGGGAGGAAGCGTAACGGATTGAAAATGTGTTCATGGTAGCATGATTGTTTAGTTAACTAATATCGCGCTTACCTAAGTGCGTCGTTGTATTAGAAAAAGTCACCTGCCCTTTTGAGGTGGGTAGGTTGGAGGACGTGACCCCTCCTCTAGGATAACCTATAATCATTATTTCAGGTTTCTGAAAATGGCAGAATAAACTTGTATTAGTCAATTCATTTACCTGCCACTTTTTCAAGTATATGAACACGAATGAAAACTTGTGAAATTTTGTCCATATTAACGTAATTAGTTGTATTACGTTCCCATAATCCAGGTAATATCTAGCATATTACCTCATTACGCTAGGTTTCAGTGTCTAGCGCTTGTCGTGCCGTGCTACATCTTATTAGCCTTCGCAGGTCCTCGTGTCTAACCAATCACATTCTCTTCGACACCAACCGCTCCTACATGCACGACAATTAGTATATGAACGCGCGCTTCTCAAGCAATCTGGACCCCAGATACAGTATGTCAACATTTCCGCGTCTCACAATCCGCTAAATCAACGTGTGCAAGCTGGCGATCGCCAAGCCAGATTCCCGTGTCGAGCAACGCTCCTCGACCCAAAAACGGAACCGTGTCCATCGGACGCGTTTTGGGACAATACGTCTGAGATCTCTCTACCAGAAGCAAGGGCGGTATATTACGCGCTCCATCTGCTTGTCTTTGATCGTTAGATTCATCTTTCTGCTTGTAAGTAGGTATTTCGCTCGGTGGCTGTGCAAATGACTCCTATAGGCTGTATCTGATCTGGTCCTAAAGCTACCTAATTTGAATGGCTTGGACCCGGGGCAAGCCGCCCAGATTTAAACTACTGTCGGTTAGTGGATTTTATCCATCCATGCCAGATATTCCGGAGCCCAACCAACAATTGTTGCCTAACTAGCCCCTTGTGCTAGCTATTCCGAACTCAGTTAGGGCATCAAGGTTGCATTGATGATGACTGGCATGATAAAATGCCACTCCCTGCTCAATCGGGATGAATCCCGAGTCCGAGCTTTCCGAGCTCGTTTCAACATAAATGAAAGTTGCTTGAAATCTCGAATTAGTTTCCCTACGTCCACATCGTTACTTACCGAATCCACGTGGCTCAAGGGAGCCTTCGATTTTGGCCATCCTACCTATACTGGAGGGGAGACTTAACCTAGTATAGAACGGCTTTTCAAACGACCTGGTCGAAACCCAGCACTCTCCTAGTCTAAGGTGGCGTTGATGCTCTGCTAACATGAATTCTTTACAGCAGACTATATGTTCATCATGATTGGTGGGTCTTAGTGTAACATACCTACGCACGACGTATTCCGTGACCAAGTAATAAGTAGCCTTCTCAAAGTTGTACTGTAGTGATTGCGCTCCGTTCATGACACTTGCCTTCTTAGGGCGAGGTTTATGAAAATCCCGATACCTAGTGCGGAGACCCCAAAAGTCTCTCAAATGTAGGGGTTTATGAAAGGACGAAGTCTTCAGACCGAATGGACAGGCGGTAAGTACACGATCATTCAATCCTTACTGCAGATTAGCTTGTCTTTCTACATAATCCAAGAGTTCCTGTAGCGCTAACTGCAGAGGCATAGTTGCATGCTTTATGAAAATAAGTCTGCAAATAATTCTTACGCTATTCTCGATAATTGTCAAAACTAAACTAAATCTCCAAGTCTCGATTCCGTCCGCCTATATCTAATCTTCACCCTTGTTGCGATAGCTGAGGGGCAGGAGATACGTGAAGAAGCGTGCATCACAGTCAGCATTTTCATCAGCCAGCCTTCACATACGAAGCTGAATAGTTACCAATTCAATAACTATCTACTGGGGATAAAGCATGTGAAACGTTGCTACAGCGCCCTGCTGACCTAACAGACCGAAGGGGAGATGACGTTGTCAGTTACATCGTTTTGGAGCGGATCCTTGAACGACGATTCACAGCTTACCGGTCACTTCTACTTCGGTAAGTCTCGCTTAAATCAACGGCCAAGGCACTCATCAACGTTTGTTAAAATTTGTCTATCAGGAATATGTATATCATGATTTTCTTGATCGGGGGTGGCCGTTGTCCGCTACAAGGTATAAACCAGCTTCCCGCCACTAACCTTGTCGGCCCTGAGTTCATCAAGCCCCTTGAGAATTCCTTCCAAACCATCACCACCCTTGTTAACAATAGTTCGTGGCGCCTTCAACTTGCCCTCTTCCAGGAGCCGTCGGGAAATCTCCCAGAAAGTCTTGGCAAACTCAAACTCTTCAGGTTTAGCCGGTGTCTCATCGCCCTTGACGAATCGCTCGCCAAAGATCGAGTACATAAGGGTGACGTGCGGCCCATCGACGTTGGGGTTGACAGCGAGCACCTCTTCCTTCCTAACGGGCATAATGGATGCGTACTTGCCACCCTCACTGCTGAGAGCACCCGGCAACGATAGGCCCGCCGAAGCCGGTGCAGTCCCATGCAAGCTTCAGGGTATTGTTGGTGTACTTGCGAATATCATCTGCCACGGTCGGCGACTTATAGTCGAAAACTGCATCAGCGCCAAGGGACTTCAGATACTCGAAATTGTGAGGCGAGGCGGTTGCGATGACTTTCAATCCTGATAGTCTGGCGAACTGGATACCGAAAATGCCAGTGGCAGTACTGCCGCCGTAGATCAAGATATACCGGTTACCCTCCGTAGCTTCAGTGGGTAGCGGTAAGCCGAGAGTGCGGTACAGGCCTTGACCCTATCCAAATGTCAACTGATCGCACATGATTGACGACGAATATAGGTGCTTACGACTGTCGCGATGGAGATACCAAGCGTAGCAGCCTCCTCATCGGTAACGTTAGCGGGGGTTTTGATTTGAACGTCACCCTTTGCGACGATGTAGTTGGCAAATGCTCCATTCTCGTGCTGAGTTCGATCACTTAGAGGACGTTAGAACCCTCACGCTGGCGCGATGCAAAACATCTTAGAGGGCTACTCACGCTCCATGCACGACGCCGCTGATTCGATCGCCTTTATTAAATGGCTTGGTAACCTTGCTGCCGACAGCTTCAACGATACCAGCGTAGTCGCAGCCAATCCTTGATCCGGCGTCGGTAATGCCAAAGTCGATATGCTTCCAATCCGTGGGATTTATACCGACGGCATTGACCTTGACGAGGACATAGTCATCACGGAGCTTCGGAATAGGGACTTCATTAATAGCTGCCTTGCCCTTTTCGACGAAAACAATGGCCTTGGTAGTCATGGTTGTGTAATAGAGACGAGGTACTGCGCGAGGAAACAATGCCGGAATTTGGAGAAGTCTGGAAACGAATGGTCTGAGGGACATGAGATAAGATACGAGGCGACGATTGGATATCCAGCTTGGTATGGTGATGAGGTCTAGATTCAGAAGGAACCTATAATTTATATGATAATGGTCGGTGGGAACCCAGGTAGTCACGGATAGGGGATTACAAATCCAACGCAGCGCACGGAATTTCCGATATAGTTGATAAACTACGACGTTGGAAAGAGTTTGATAATGGCGCCACTGACTATGATGCAGAGAAAGTTTAGGTGCTCACAGATTGTGAATTCCTGCGATTTAGACTTGTAACCTCGGCTGGGACCATACGATGTGATGGACGGATGGCCCACAAAGGAGCGGACTAACCTTCCGTAATAGGAAATTTTCATCAGGTCCTGTGTGATTGGCCCATACCGGTCACCCCCCATGACTCTGACGGAGAACCGCTTCTACTAATTATGAGTTGAAAGCGAGATGAGAAAAGCTTTACTGTGATGTTGAAGATTGGAGCATAGTGAATGATATAAAGGAAAGGGCTAACGAGCATTTATTTTACATCATTAATCCGAGTACGACCATATCAATATCAGTAATATACCAGATAATTAGGCTATAATAGCGTTATCGCGGGGTCTATGGAGTTCGGAAGTGGTACTATGACTTGACGTTGTATTTCTTGAGTTATAGATGTTTTTGCTGCCTGCAAAGCTATGAAATATCGAGATGCTAAGAACATGAATGATAGATGGCGGATTCCCTTGCCACAGTTCAACAGTTTCTGAACTGGAACAATTCCCACCCTGCAACCCTCGGACACCACGGACCGAGTTTAAAGATATAGACGAACAAGATCCTCAAGAGCATCCTGCTTTTGAGTGAACAACTTGATTGCGTCATTCAAACTTGCTTCACTCTTCCCACCCTGGTCCCTACCGAAAGCCAGACGCCAAGCTTTTTCGTCCTCAATGCTAGCACCATCTACGTCCTGTGCTTCTGGATATTCAGTTTTGAAAACTGAGCCGACGGCCCCCTTCCAAGTGTCTGCGGGAGTCTGAGAAAGCTCGTGGAGCAATGATGGGGCGACAGTGATATGGTCAACACCCGCGAGCATCATAACTTCGTCAATGGAGATGAGGCTAGCTGCTATGACTTGCGTACGCTGCCCATGCTTCTGGCGAAACCTAGCAGGCTTTGGTCAGTTTAAAACGGGTTTATGAATCTTACAAATTAACGTACCTTTGAGCCAGGTCGCAAATATGAAAAGCTTTCTGCCTATCCACATATCTGCGAGAAAAGAATGAGTTTCGAGATTTCAAAGTATGTTTTCCATCAAAACTTACGACTCGTCAAAATGGACCCTAAGTTCATTAACGTAGCAGCCGATGTAAGTGCACCCAATGCGTGAAACGAGCATAGCTTGTTGCATGGAGCGAACAGCAGTTGCGAGAGCGGTGATTCCCTGGCTTTCGAGTTCTTTGCACGCCTGAATACCTTCCCATGTTGCAGGGACCTTGATGCAAAGCTTTGTGATGTCGAAATTCGGATCGAGATCCTTAGATATTGCGACGAACCCTGTTATCAATTAGGTTTAGGTTTGTTTCATGTGCGATTTATCGAGCAAACTTACTCTGAGCGTTGGTAATGGTCTTTTCTGTACTGAACGAGTACTTGGGATTGGTCTGTATATGGGAATATCCCGTCAAGTATGGGGCGATGCGATGTGCCAGTTTAACCGTCATTGCCTCAACAGCCACTTCTCCAACATTGGTGTCGGGGAATTCGCTCATCTTCGACTTTGCATAGGCAATAGAATCCACGATGAGTTCATGGTATATGGGCTTGCCCCCAGCATCAGTCCTGCTGAGCTCATTATGCGCAATGGCCTGGATCTCTAGTTAACATTAAAATTCCTCAACTATTCTCGCGGGGCCTGAGGCAGGAGAAATCTCAATACTCGCCTGGTTGGAAGTGCAATCCACGAATGGGCCCAGCTGCTTGGCAACTGCAATAGGTTAGCTACAAGTAGACATTGGGGAACAGCTCGCTGCAAGTGTGACAAACCTTCGATGTCTAGGGTGTCACAATCAACCGCCGAGAGCGTGCGTAGTAAATCTAACAGGGTTTGCGATTTACCGGGCATTCTGATAAGATCTGGCGGCTACAGGTTGATCAGGTATGAGATAGGACAGAGAAGGGAGTTTATGATAGGAAGAACTGAGGGGTATCAGAAGATAATTAGTTGTAGGTGTGCCGCCTAAATACAACGTAAATTCCTCTCGCGAGTTTCCGTCGGTGTTGATGTGTGAGCTAAACATGGACTGCGAGCATGAAGAGCTTCCGACACCGCAACACCAAAAGTAGAAGGACTGTCCGACATCTATATTACCAAAAGCGGAAATTTCCCCCACTCTGCGGGATTGACATTGAAACCTCATTCAAGCTCAATGTAGCACAAAATAATCACCGTCGGAAAAGATTACCCTATAGACGTGCTGCACAAACCCCTACTTGGGGGGTTCGGATGAAATCTGTGCATGGCGGTATCGGGTGGCGGGTTCTAGATTCAGGGCTCTCCCCCACGGTTGGTCAGTCATCTAGTTCGACGAAAAACTTCGCATGTTGTTAGAATATGATCAGTAAGACAGTTGATAGAGAAAATATAAATTGCTGCCTTTCCTCTTTGATTCCCTCTTCATTTAAGACTCGAACATGCTCGGATCTTTCTCAAGCAAGAGTGCCTAAACCAATCGACACAGACAAGGAAGCAACATGGGTTCTCGACTCTCTCAGAAAGTGGCAATCGTCACGGGATCATCCTCGGGGCTTGGCAGAGCCATTGCTCTCGCATATGCCCATGAAGGAGCTGCCGTTGTTTGTGCTGATTTGAACCGAGAAGCGCGATCCGAGATCCCTGAGGAGGCCGGCCGCTGCACCGACGATGCTATTAGGCTGGAGGGAGGACAGGCTATCTTTGTTAAAACAGACGTCAGCTTGACCCGAGACGTTGAGAATCTGGTGAAGGAAGCTGTCAAGGCGTTTGGTCGCTTGGACATGTAAGAGACGAACCATCCCGAGCGCCTCACTTTTATTTTCATTATCTCGTCGATGATACGCTCCCTGACCTGTGATATAGACTCGTCAACAATGCTGGTGTCGCCTTGGAATCTCTTCGTGCTCCCACAGGAGTGCATGAAACACCCGAGTCCCTCTGGGATACTACGATGGCTGTTAATGCCAAGTCGGTATTCCTTGGGTCGAAGTATGCAATCACTCAAATGCTGCAGCAAGATAAACACGAATCTGGACATGGGGGGTGGATTATCAACATCGCATCCGCTCACGGGCTCGTCGCTGGTCGTGCATGCCGTAATATTACTCTTCTTAATTTATATAACCAAACTCTCCGTATGCTGACTGATCCTAGCGTCTTACGCCGCATCGAAAGCTGCCGTGGTGAATCTAACTAGGCAAGTGGCACTGGATTATGCGGATCACAAAATTCATTGCAATGTCATTTGCCCCGGGTGTAAGTATTGCCGCCGCAAGCCAACAGTAGCCGATGCTAATGCCCAAGACAGACACCCAGACGGCAATTTTCAAAAAGACAATCGAGAATATGAACAGTTATGAAGAACTACAAGCAAAGCACCCCATGGGTCTTGGCGTGCCTGAAGATATCGTGGGAGCAGCCGTGTTTCTTGCGAGTGATGAGGCAAGGTGGATCACAGGGACAACTTTGTCGGTTGATGGAGGTTATACTGCACAGTGAGAAGAGGCTATCTTACACGGAGAGAGTGCTCTGGAGAGTATAGCATGCTATTCGGTGACGCAATAAACTAGAATTTGTTTATTCTATTGCTCCAATACCAAAGTTGAGTATAATTTAATCACCAATGCACTAACCTAGTGACATGAGAGAAATGGCTAGTAGGGTTATCCGTAAGATGGGGAAAAGTGTGTAAGTGGGAAACTACTTAAGGATGAAGTAATTAATTCTGACCATCGTGACATGTTGTGGAGACATCAACCTGCAAAGCACATGGGTGTGTTGTTGAACTGAGCGGACGCTCTTGCTAGATTCGGTTAGGCCTATGGTAGCATGGTTCGATTACCATATAAGGAATATTTGCCCGCTCCGCTTGGCTGTGAACGTTCCCCAAACTCCTCCCACGATCCATCACGTTCTTGTGCTGCAAAGACTACCTAATCAAATGGTGATAATCAAACAGTTCAAACCAGGCCCTGCTCGCGGGGGCAAGGGAGGTTCTAGGCTTCGCATTCCTTCTCGTGCTTGGCAAGTGTCTGACCTCGCCCTTTCCTTGGCATTTGCTAATCAAGCAATCAGTTGCAGATGTCAATCTCTCCACAAGAAATGTCAATAATACTCTCTACCATATCGCCCTTTCCGTGAAAGCTGATTAATCTTAGGCGATATTAACTCTCAAGGCTCGACATGTTCAAACTGTAAGCGAGCCCATGTCGCGTGCCAAGGTGGTGGCGATCGAGAGCTGCAGTTCCGCTTTAGTAGGTTGAGTCAACACCCATCATCAACAACACCCAACCCGGAGCGAGGATCACCTAGCACGACACAGGCTTCAAGTCAATCTATAGATATCTTGAACAGCGAAAAGTCACCGCTTGGGACCGCATCACAAAGCCCCAACTCAGTAGGGCGTGTTGATCTGCCCGAAGATTCGACTCTAGGCCTACAGCCCGAACCCCAATATATAGCCTCAGCCTCCTCTTCTCCCTATCAGCACCATGTACAGGAAAATGATGCATCTCAACACGGCAATCCCACTTCCCTCGACGAATCGGGTTCTCTTGAACATGATTCACCGCCTGTTTCCGGACATAGAGACAGTACCCAGTGTGAACAACGGTCTCCATTTCCACTTGCGAATAAGGAGGCCCAGCTCATGAAGCATTTCTGGGCGGTGCTACTACCCTGGGTAGGAAAGAAAATTGCAGTCACTGTAATATATATCAAGGCTAACTTAGCCTAGTTTGACTATTGTGATCCCCGGGCGCATTTCCGTTCGTATATTCAAGCGACTATGAGGAGTGAGCCGTGCACCCTCTTTGCCATTCTGGCAGTTTCTGCAAGGCATCTTGAAGCCATAGGAGAGGATTATTATAACTCGAACGAATACGAACGCGAGTGTCTTGGGATGATGATACCTATGCTCAACGACAAGTATCCCATGCAAGCGCCAGATGACAGCCTCCTTGTGTCGGCACTGCTGCTGAGATGCCTAGAAGAGATGACAAGTTCGTTTGATCATTCGTTCTGCTGTTCGTGATCTTATCTGCTGACTTTGATTTAAGGCACGGATGAGCACCACTCTGCACTAACACATACGGTGTCTGCATCTCTTTTACTACGGATTAATCTACATAACAACAATCCTTCTGACTTCAGCAACGCAGCAATGGCTGTGGCCCTGAGACAGGAAATTTACATCGCAAATAGAGTGAAGCGCCCAATTGAGTTGGGCGGCCGTAATTGCGGCATCGACGAGTCCCTTACACTTGCACCTGACTTCATCTGGACCTTTCGAATAATGTCCCACGCGGCACGAGTTACAAATTATGCGTATGACATTGACTCTCGCTCTCAGACTCTATGGGATCAGCTTTGGGTATATCTTGAAGATTGGGATCGGGAACGTCCATCTTCATTCAACCCTCTGAACCAGTTCAACCCCGAAAGCTCCTTGGATACCTTGTCGTCGGAAAATAACAATCTGTCAGCCGATGGTACTCGGATTTTCCCTAATATTTATTACTTGTCTGACTGTCCCGTTGCTGGAAATCAATACCTGCAACTCTGCAAAATCCTTCTTCTAGCACATGATCCTCGGACGCCGTGTCTCGGTTTGGGGCGCACAAAGTTGATACAAGTCCAAGAAGAAAAAATTCGGCAAGCAGTGAGAGTGGTTAGTGGAATATCGCTATCCAACCCAGAGTATATGGTGGCGAGGATACTGGCTGGCCTAGTAATCGGAATGGCCGGCGAGCTCTTCAAAGATGCGTCCGAGACAGCTCAGCTGCTTGAGATTGTCTCCAAAGCCGAAATGCACCTCGGATGGCCAGGGTTAAAAGTCAGCCCAAAACTCCAAGAGCTTTGGGGCTCGGAGAGTGTGAATGAAAGATTTTAGCATTAATGGAACGTCTCATATTTCGTATGGCCCTATACCTGGGTATAAGATAGGCCACGAGAGCTGGCTACTATACATCTAATCGTTCATCGGCCCTCATAAGTTGATACTAAAATCTACTAATCCCGACCTAACATATACACTCCACGTGAACCACGAACAGCGAAGCACCGCGTATTGGTTTAATGTCGTAGTATATGTAGGGCCGTTGCTGCTAATGCTAGTAAATGCCCCCCTTTAGGAGGTGGGGTTAGAGGAGGGGCGTCCCACACCGATGGGATGAGCACGCAGCGAGTAATAATACAATTAACAAAACGATATCGAAAAATAAGAAATATGATATAATATAAGAAAGAATTCATCGCAGCAGCACGTACCCGTACCCGGGAGAGTGGTCGCACCTATCGTCGCCAGCATAGACCTAGATATCTCTGCTTGCCCTAACAGATAGGGGCTAGCTTCTCTTGGATGAATCAAGCAGTTTGGCCGTTGAGTAGGGCCAAGCATGCCAAGGAGCCAATAGCCGAGACACTATCACCAACGCGCGCTAACATCCGAGAATAGTCAGACCTGCTTGTCAGTGAGGGGTTCTGATCTTGTTACTATAGACCAGCGATTAGATATATAACATCGGGCCAGCGCTTTACAAATGAGTGAACTCTGACGATTGTGTTTTCATTCTCTTGTTAAGGGTATTAAACAAGCTGCAATAGTCAGTCATCATGACACCAAATAATGCCGCCAAAGGTCGTCTAGA
This sequence comes from Xylaria polymorpha, assembly GCA_003426235.1. Lineage (NCBI taxonomy): Eukaryota > Fungi > Ascomycota > Sordariomycetes > Xylariales > Xylariaceae > Xylaria > Xylaria polymorpha. The sequence goes on along the minus strand of NQIM01000149.1, from coordinate 60,884 downwards.
GGATTTCGAAATCAATGTATCACCACACCTTCGCGTTACCGGGAAATACATCACCCCAGCCAGAACATCTCTCACGTCCCGAAATGTGCCCTTGCTAGTTGGTCTACACGGTGGCACGTTGACGAGCAGCTACTACGATGTTTATTCTGATTATTCTGCTGCCAAATTTGCGACCGCCTTTGGGATTCCTTTTGTCGCTGTAGACCGCCCCTGCTATGGCGGCACGACATCAATCCTTCCACTCGAGGAGGGCGAGTCATTTTTTCAGAAGACTGCGAAGCGCCTGCATGAAGATATTTTACCCGCTGTATGGCAGAAATTCGGTATTCCGAACGGGTGTACTGGCGTGGTCACGCTCAATCATTCTATGGCAGTCCCAGATGCCGTCGTTACGGCATCTATGCATGCCAAAACAGGAGAGCAGCTGTATCCCCTGCGTGGTATGATTCTATCTGGATGGGGTTCGCAACTGGCAAACCCGGAGGAAATGAGAAGGCCACCTGGCGCGCCACTTCCGACACAGATAGAATACCCTCAAAGTACGAAAAAAAAGATGATGCTCAGCGCGGACCATTTCAACGCCCACGACCCCGAAATTGAGCAATACCTACAGCTACTGTCTGTACCCATGCCAGTGGAAGAAAGTCTCGACCTTTTAATTCACTGGCCGAGATATGGACCTGATTGCGCCGCCGAGGTCGTCATACCCATCATGTATGCTCTTGGCGAGCATGATTTTCTGTGGGTGGCGAGCAAGACCACCATCGACGAGTTCGGGGCGACTTTCCCAAAGTGTCCGAGGTTCGACGGAAGCCTCGTACTTGGTGCTCCTCATGCTATCGAGTGGAGTAAAGCTAGAACTGGCTGGTACGCGCGATGCTTTTCGTGGGCAATGGAAATTTGCTCGTAAGCCCACCCACGTAAATAGGCGCTGAGGACGAGTTATGAATATTTGGGTACACACTTATTGAAAAAGGAACTCACTTAGCATCGGCTCTGGAGCTGCGCGTCACTAAAACACAGACCAATACCCTCTTCAAAGGCAGGACTACCATTAGTGAACTGTAGGCTAGAGAACGATGGGTTTCAACTGTTAGATGCTTAATGACCATTTTCTGCCTACATACTGGCTACGTGTAAAGTGGCTTACGAATTTTGTCACACGTCTTATAGTACACGATGGGGCGTGCCAAGGGATGTCGCAAGATAGTCCTATTACTTCGTATAGCATTCATTTAGCCGCGGTAACTCAAGTTTGATTATTGCAAGATAGTCATAGAAACTTGGGGATTGTTTGTGTCTAAATCACTGTAACACAGGTATCTTTGCGTCGAGAGTAATCATGTCTTGCCCTGAACATCCGCGATCCGTTGGGGCTGGTAGCGCGGCTCTCTGATATCTACTCCGTCGCACAAGGTATATAACCTTTTGCCAGTCAAGGTTTCTATTGCAGGCATAACTGGGCGCCTGGCTTCCAGCTAATGAAGAGGTTTCTAGAGCATTCTTCGTTTCATCAACAACAATACTCACTCTTTCAACAGCCCAACTAGGAACATCCTGGTCTGAGACAAGTCTCAGTGGCACACCCTCTTGATCCTGGTCCCCTCCGAAAGCTGACCTCTCGTCAAGGTGTATTAGTCTTGTTGCAATATTTGCTGCAACGCAACTATTCCAATTTTTCTCTTGCAATCTTAGCGATCGAAGATATGATATCGCTTCATCGAGGCACTCGGTGGCCACGAAGAAAAGCGGCGGGATAAATCCTGCATGCCACCGAGGCCCACCCGAGTTGTTTGACGTACGTAAAAGCTCGAAATCTGACAACATTTCCCGGTATTGATCGATTACAAGCACAAAATTGGGCGTAGCTCTCCAAGGCGCTCCAGTCTCTAGAAGGACCATCTCGTCAATTAAAATCAGTGATTCTTAAGTCATGGCCAATTTGATCAGATGCTTTGCTACCAAGTAATCATTTTAGCATTAGAACTATACTTGTACTAAGTTGTAGTATTATACTCTCGGTCATACCAGTAATCTCGAAAAGTAGTAGATATTGCGAGTCCAATAAATAAAAGTAAGCGATATCCTAAGAAATTGTTAGATATCTGAGTTGCGCCTATGTAAGGTAGTAAGCCTACGGCACATAATTATTTTATATTCACTCCGAAGTAGAGAGAAATCATATAACCGCACACCATAGCACATAAAGCTGTGTTTGGCGGAAATAATACGGTCTACCCCACGGGTTCGGTTTCCCGGGTTGCATTCTCTAGGGTCGCATCGACGCCACTGAATCACATCTTGGCATCGGCAGTAGTCAGCAGCCCCCAAGATGCGGTTATGGTGATGGGGGAAGTCATATCATATGATACGAGCCACATACAATAAACCTCAGGCAAGATTCATTGCCACAATTGCATTGCAACATGGCATCAGCCGCGAATATGAGTGCGCCTCTTCCTTGTTCTGCCTGCAGGGCAATTGTACCATATGGCAGACCAGTGAAAGATTTTCAGAACGCTCACAGTCTCAAAACACCTTTCGAGAGAGAGGATTTGTACCCCACCTTCCCGAGCCTCGCATCGTCCGCGCAGGCTGGTTGCAATTTGTGTGGTCTCATGTGGCGAAGGCTTACTTCGATACCCCCGGAAGCCATCGAATTAATTCAAAAAGGAAATGGTAAACTAGTGTGGGTATCGTCTGAACAGCGAACGAGGCAGCTTGACGTGTCTTGGGATCAAAAGGTGAAAATACGAGCCTCTTTTGATTGCCTCCCGTACACGACAGTGTCATGGAGCGGTTCAATCTGTTATGAAAACGCCTCCACGCTTCAAGAGAGGTACCAAAACGGCGGCGCAGTGACGTCGATGATTGTTTACTATCGACCAGTTTCTGGGAGATTGCGTCTTGTGGGCGGCGATGCCTGGGGTGGAGAAACATTCGATTTCTCCGTTTTCGATTCCATAGGTATGGTGATGGATTGACCAATGAGTCCTAATTACTATCTGTACTCACACAAGTCAAGATTTACATGCCCCTCAGCTAGAATGGAGGCGAAAATTACCGAGCCCGGCTACGCTTTCCGCTGAAAATGTAACAATGATCAAGCATTGGATTGATAACTGCTTGGGCAATCATCCCGGATGTTCTAACGTTCGGACTGCTACCTCTTGGGTTCCTCGTCGGCTTTTAGAAATCGATGATGGAGACCACGGCCTTGCGATGCGGCTTATTGAGTCCTCGAAAAGTGATCTTCAGATCGGGACTAAGTTCGCTGCGTTGAGTCATGTTTGGGGCGATGTAAATTCATCGCCTCCCCTTCGTCTCCTATCATCAAACTTTGACCAACTCAAGAACGGTATTCAGGAATTTGAGCTACCGAAGAACTTTGTTGACGCAGCGCATGTATGTGCGCGTCTCGGAATACGCCACTTATGGATCGATTCGCTGTGTATCATTCAGGACTCGCGTGATGATTGGAGAGAGCAAGCTGTCCTCATGCATCTTGTTTACAGTTGCGCTCTTATAACTATCGTGGCCACATCAGCAACATCATGTCATGATGGATTTTTGGAAAGAAATGTCGACTCAATGCATATGATAAAGGTCGCATATTCTCTTCCAGTAGCAGGGGAACGATCCGCTTCCGACGATCGTTACATGATTATCTACGATTACGAAAACCCAAACGATATATGGCGCCTGTTTGCTATTAATGGTTCGAGGTGGAATACAAGAGCATGGACGATGCAAGAGCGTAGCTTATCGACGCGAATGGTTCATTTCTGCCGAAATAAGATATTCTTCGAGTGTCGAGGCTGTTTGAAATCTGAAGAAAACGAACCTGTGCAAGAATCCGACACGATCAGCAGTATCCTATGGCCACGCAGTCCTTCTAATACCTCCTATGAAGAGCTTCTTCAGCACTGGAAGCTTTTCCTCGGCGAATATACATCGCGCAACCTCACGGTTAGCACCGATAGGCTTCCCGCTATTCAGAGCGTAGCGGAGGAGATGGCCGCGGTGACGGGTCAAGCATACATTCGGTTTGCTGGAATGTGGCAGTCGAACCTTCGACACGATTTACTCTGGTACGTGTCGCTTGGCGAAGCTAAGCGCCCTGATGTGTGGCGTGCACCGAGCTGGTCCTGGGCTGCAGTTGAAGGACAGATCTCGCCCTGGCAGAGAGATTTTAGAAACTCGAAGCAGTCACTCTCGGGAACCCTGCTAAGCTTCCTCTCCCTACATCCTTTTCAAGTCCTCGAAATAGACCAAGAGTATCCTGATGCACAATCAATTAATCGGGGCTTCCTTAAAGTCAGCAGCTTGACGAAACGAGTTGACTGTCTGCAGAAGCACAGTGGCCTGGGAAAGAAAGGAGCTTCTTTCCCTACGATTTGAAGGTTGACAACACCTCAAATCAGAATGCACATGGAAGCGAAATGATATCATTCGCGTACGGAAGGCTGGACATTGGAGACTTTACGGGGCTTGACATGTCCCCGGCAGCGTCAGGAATGCTCCTATATCTACACGTTAATGATAATGCGCGTGCTACTGGCCTCATACTACGGGCGCAAGCCTACGACCATGCCCGAAACTCTCAAACCTGGACAAGAATAGGGATTGCAACGCTTTTCTTAGACCGATCGGAAACCCCAATACTAAATGAGGTCTTCAGTCGTAATGATACGCCGCGAGAAACTATCTTGGTCTAATGGACCATCGTGGTGGTGTGGCAGTGTTACTGTGTGTGCTCCGTTTTGATACACCATAATAATTGGCACAAGCTGTTAACAGCCTTCGTTGATATACCTTTGGTTTCCCACTCTAGTTCTAAAGTGTCCGGATCTCAGATAGGGGTATGCATTAACTTCTGTTGTTGTACGAAGGTCTAATCTGATCTTGCGCGATGTTCGTCTACATACATACATGCCCTTTGTTTGGTATAGCCATGATGACCGTGACGTGGTGATAACATACCTTAGTCCGTTCATGAAGGAATTGCTATTTTCCAAAGCGCTCCAACATGTTAAAAATATTGCTGAGCACAATTCTATTCATTCACATCCCTACCTTAGCGCCCCGGAGGGGAGGGTATAGATAAGGGTTACAGTGACCATGTCAGAAATTGGAAAGCATGTCTGCTTAACTGTCTTACTAGCTCTTTACAACGTATCCACCATGTCGAGTTGAACACCATGTCGAAATAGAAATTATAGATATAATGTTAGATAGACAGCCTTGAGGTTAAAATAAACCTTATAAATATAATGCCTTTCTTTTTGCGAACTTAGCTTAGTCGCTTTAGAGCTTGGGCGCGCCGTAAAAGATTATTGCAATTCGGATATCGTCCCAGGATGTTGTTACATTTTTCTAGTAATGCCAACAATATAGAGTCTGAAGTCCATTCACCTAATAGGTCGGATGCTTGTTTCTCCAACCCAACCATATTTTAGTTTTCCAGCGTCGGCCCATTAGCTGTATAATTCAGGATAGAGGGGTCATATGGCGGGAATTTGAAAAACCAACTTGAGGACCATTTCGAGGTGTGGGAGAAATGGGCCGGGTAGGCTGCTTCTATGTCCTGCCGATCGAGGTAAATAGCCTGCTTGGCGTCATTAATAGCATCTAGCAAATGCTTATGCACGGCTCCGTTGTTCATCATGATGTGCGTGGTTATCTTCTCGATTAGTATTATACAGTCGCTTTGTGTCCAGTCGGCCTTTTGCCCGTTCCCTGAAAAGAGGTAGTCATAGAAATCGATAGGTCCTGCGCGAAGTATTTCCTCCTCACCATCATGATAAGCATCAACATACACTGGATGTGAGTAGCCCGCAGCCGTAGCCTGCTTGCTGGGTGTCAGTTCAATTTGGTATGCCTTCCGTAGCCCTAGCCCTCGGGTTAAGAGATGGCGTGCGCGAGGGATTGATGCCATCATAAGTAGTCCTGACAACTCAATTAGCAGCAGAGCAAGTACAAGGATCAGATTGATTAGTTTAAAACTATGGAGGTCAAAATAAGCAACCACACTCACCGATAGCATGGATAGCCCAAAAAGGTGTCTCTCGGATCGTCGTCCTTTGATTTAGATATTTCGGCTTGTCTTTCCCCCAAGGAATAACTTTGACCATTTTATATGCCATTCTGGTGCATGTCAAGAGATCTTTCCTTTCGAATGCCACTGCAAAATTGTCACAATTTCGGCGGGAGGACCATACCCCCCACTTCCACGAACATCTCTATTAGTCCTGAAGGTCGCAGAAGCGTGCTTTAGGTTCACTTACCGGGCTCTCAGACCACTATCATACCTAGAATTAGCATATTTGGTGTCGCTTCTGGCGCAGAATAACTTGTTTCCTCAATAGCGTGTTATCAGGCCGACGACCAGACCGGCTAGGAAAACATCGGTCCTCTTGAGAACATGAGAAATGAGCAAGCGATAGATTACGTACTGCTCGATAAGCATCGTTATACCAGCCACGACGAAAGGTATTCCAGATGCGGTGTCTTTCATTCCATTCCTCCATAACCATTTCGTCTTCAGCGGGCTGTAGGGGTGGTACTGCTCGGAGCTCAACTTTGCGAGTGCGCCAGTCGTTATTCGGGGTTTCGGAAACGAATAGGTTAGGTCGGTGGAAGAAATCATCACTCTTTTGAAAACCAGGAGTTCGCCAAAATTCTTCAGATAGTAGCTTCGAGGCCCACGTTGCAGGTACGTGAATTGCTGTGATGGGGGCGCCTGGCGCCAAACTAGGGCAGTTTGGGACTGCCTTCTCACTATCAGTGCAACCGGGCCAAGGAAATTCTATGACTACCATGGTTATAGGTGGCGCAGCAACATCCCGTGTGAGGGGAGCTATAAGGATGTCAGCAGCCGTTTTCCTGGGTAAACCTTCATTTACGAGCTTAGCGCCTCTTTGACAGTTTGTAAACTCACGTGGAAGGTTTGTAGTGCCTCCGAAGAATAGATTATCCATATAGTGCCCAGCCTCAGGAACACCGGAAGCCTCTAGGAACTTGAATCCGTTTGTTAGGTTGTCAATTTTGACGGAATCTTATATAGGGTGAAATGCTTACGGGCTCCTCTTTAGTGTTACAACATATGTTTCCTATATAGTTGTCATTGATACAACGAGCTTGGAGTAATGCATGCATTATTTCATGCATCATCTAAAGGATTGTAAGAAGATATTGAGGTTTAACTCATGACAGGATATTAATATAACTCACTGTGGTTGCAAGGTCAACTTGGTACATACATAGCTCTCCTAAAGTTAGGTCTTTGTTGAGCACTGCGAAGGATCAAGTATTAGAAACTGCTACGTCAAATCTAATTTATCCCTCGAGTTGTTAGATGTATGGAAAGCATGAAGGGTGAATAACTGTCCTGATGTAAACAATAAAAGCCTGAAGTTCGTACTCATCTCGAATTTTTGCGTAGGGAACATGATTATTGAAGAATAGTAAAGGTGCCTAGATGTTGGGGTTTGTGGGTTCATGTTGGTGTGACCATCAGCCGTAAAATTGATATTGCCAATCGCCCATATTAGCTTGTCAAGAACCTTGATAAGCCGATCTCTCCATTCTTGAGAGGTCATCGCAGGAACTATAAGATCAAACGTTAGTCTAGCCGCTCTAATAACCGCTTGATGCGACTCGAATATAAATAATTATCATTTCTTACTGAAATCCCATTGGCAATTAGTGTTTCTCTGCTGGCTAATCCTTTGCTCAGTGCGATAGCTCAGGAGTACTGAGTGTGATGGTTTTGGTGGCGGGCCAAATATATCGGCTACGTTTGACCAGTAGTCTCTTCGTCCCCACAGAATTGTTTGTAGCTATTATGAGTTGTGAGCATATATTACACATAATGCAAGCAAGGAAATTGTGTTGCAATTTTCCACATAAACGCCCCTATATAGCCCGAAATAAGAGCCGCTAAAATAATGAATACGGTACTCACTGTGAGAATTTTAGTATTTGTATTAGCTTATTAATCAATACACTAGAAAAAAAAAGGGTTTTCAACATACCCCCTTCATGTTTATCATCAATAAGTGCTTCCAGCATACGATTCACTAGCTCTATAATAACGCTTAAAACCTCCCATATCTTCTCATCATCAACGCTCCACGTTCTCCCTGCTGAGTGTTCAAAAGCTTCAGAGACCTCGATCCAATCGAACCATCTACTTTTGCGTAAGAAAGGGAGCCATTTAGTCTCATCAACTTTGATTCTTTCGCGCAGATAGACTGCAAAGTCTCTCTCTTCGTTCGTCTGCATTGATTGTAGCAATGCTTGAAGGACGGGAGACGGTGTATTAGCGGACATGGGCCGAGGGATACGTGAAATGAAACCCGGCTTGTTCCCATCCTCTCTCTGATGTCCTCCGGATAGCCAACCGCTCTCCGACATGAAGAAGAGGTGACGATTCAAGGCGGCGGCTTCCCATGTTCGGATACCGAATAAAGAGTGAATTTGAATCAACTCGGTCAAAAAGAGCTTATCTAGTGACTCAAATCCTAAAGGGGGGGGGCTCTGAAGCACGACTGGGGTTTGGTCGTAATACTTTGGATCGTTTATCCTCGGACCCTCGGGGGCTAATAATGAATGATTAATATTTGCTGCGTTATACATATAGGGTTTTAACGGAAATCGTGCAGCCCACGGCGATAAGGGCGCATCCTTCGTCAATATTAAAGAATCCATAATAAAATCTCAGCCTACGATCGCTTCGAAATAATGTCGTCTCGAAACTATTCACACAGACACAGGGTTGGTGATACTATATTTTCACAGATAATTAAGCGCTTAATTCAATTACAATTGCAAAGGGGATATGGTTTCGGAATAGTGTGGTGACGGATGCGTCATGTAACAAAGGGAGGCGCCATTGATAAAGAAATATAGCGTCAATATAAACTAGATCAATGATAGTTTGGAAAACTTTTAATTATTCACGATAATGGCATCCGTCGTGTTTAATAGTAGCGCCTAAGTGATGCTCGACGGAAGCCTCTTAACATAGCATGCGGTACCGCTTAATTCTAACCCAAGCTAAAGAATACTGGACCTATCGAGTTTTAGTACAGTAATTGTAACAGGCCACGTATCTCACTAGGGTAGGATTACCTACTGAGGGCCTCCCGCGAAGCATGTAGAGCAATATTCACGCCTAGAATCTCCCCGTCTTAGCGACAAAATGAGTGTGAGTGCCTATATCGTTGCGGTATCGTGTGTGGGAACTGAAGCATAGAAGGTACTTCGTAGGTAATAAGGTTGGGCGTGCATAGAAGGATGTGTATGGTCATTATCTTGGCCTAGAGTGGCTGCATTATGTTGGACAAGTTCCTACACGGATTTCGGTAACTCTCAACCGGATATGGTATTTAAACCTATCATGGAGTAAAAACGACGCCGTTAACACTCCATAGAGTATTAATAGTATATAAGGGTCTACATTACCGCAATATACCCTTTAGATTAGCTAGGCCCGGTTAAACCAGCCGATCTACCCTTACACAGCTACTTTCTAGCTGTACTTTAATCGTAGGGTCCCTTTATAAAGGTCTTTTTACTACAGCCTAGGTAGGCACCCCCTAGTCTAGCTATAGTATTATTAAGCTTTTAGCTTAAAAGGTCGGTTTTTATATTTATATAGGGTTAAACTTACGCCTTTAAAATAAACCTTATACTTATATATAAAAAAGTTAAAAAACATAAAGGTTATGTATATATATATATATTTATACGTACGCCTATACCGTTAAGCTAACAAACTAAACAAACCAGGCTTATAACTACTACGGAGTAAAAATAACGCTGTTAATACTCTATAAAGTATTAATAGTATATAAAGGTCCATATTACCGCAACAAAACCATAACAATACCACTTATAAACCGTTGAGCCAATGTAGTATTCCACACTGCTAATTAGCCGCGGAGCCATATCATTCCTTGTCAGTCATTTTAGCTTTCTTGACCTCTGAAAATCGACGTCTAACCAGACTCACGGGCTACAGTCGCGGACTGGTAAGGCGTCAGCCCTGTCTAACCTTCTCCGGTAAAATATTACAGTCATTTAAATTTTAGAGCATTAACGGGGAGTGATTTGAGTACGTGGCTCATTGGAAGGTTTTGATAGCCCCCTGCAAATAAAAACAACCCGAGGGATGTCCCTAGTTTCGGCTTGCACTACGTAATTATCCTTTAGACAAAACAGCTCGTCGAGCGAAACTGGGTTTCTCGGGAACGGGTCGTAAACCTTATATCCCCGCAACTTGTAGAGCGCGTATAACTAAGTTCCTAGGTAAGTATATAAGAACCTAAGGCCCCCCGCCGGTTGAGAGGCACTCACTTTATTCAACTACGTTCATCCTCTCTCGGATTTGTCGAAACATTGTTCAAGAATCAACACACAACCATCTAAAGAAGCTATTCCCATTTTTGACTTCAAACGCCTTCGAAGCAGTGCTCTCATCATGAAGTTCTTTACTTTTATCACTCTCCAATCCGCGTTGGCTAGCGTCTTAGCGACCCCTCTGCCCTCCAGGTACAAGCTCGTGGCAAAATTAACTACTTGCGAACATTTCTTCGTGGACTGGGGTCCACCAACATTGGCCTTTCTGCGCGCAGAATGCCACGGCAAAAATCGCGAGACGGGAGAACAGAACCGGGTCTTCACTGGAATAGACCTCAATAGGTAAGTGCATTTTTAGTTTTCCCCCGTTATCTGGACTTGCATAACATCCTGCCTGCCGCTTCAATTATGGTGTACCTTCCAGAACCCGTTTTCGCTGAGCTAAATGATTCCTAGGTGTATGATGAACGTCAACGGTGTCATGTGGGCATCCAGGTATGGGTATGGACACATCGCACCAGGGTGCGTGAATATGAAGGTTAGGTATGAAAATACCACGAAGGAAGTTCTCTTCACCGCGGAATGCGATCGTTTCGAGCCTCAAGAAATCGATCTAGGTACGTAAATAATTATACCCGAGCGTGAGCGATACGAACACATTTGAAACGGTGGCATCAAACCTTCTAACGCTGGTTATCTTATCTAGCCCACTTTATCTTCGTCGACAATGGCGAACTGACTTGCTTCGGTTTGCGAGAGCCATATTGTCCGAAATGTTGGCAACCGGAGTGAATAGACGAACTTGCCCATAATTGGTGTGGTTATACTAATGGCTCAATATGGCGGTCAATGAGTTCCTTTATATCTAAAGGAGGCTTAATCTATCAATATATACCTATCCACTACTACAGCTATCCTATAGGATAGCTGGCTAATAATCACCTGGCAAGTCTCTGCATTATATTAGCACCACAGAGGAGGTGGAAAACATTTCGCGCCGAGATTCTGTAGGAACTGGTGACAGTGAAGTAGTGTGGATAACTTTTAGGGGCTTCGGCCCATAATTGATCATTATTTGTTGTATGAATAGGTCAAGGAATCTTGAAGGACTTGAAGAAGGACTATATTTATGTAACCTGAAAATAGTGTCTTGCCATACATTTACTTACATTTAATCGAGACACAAACGTTGAAGAGGACCTGAGACTACAGAAATAATATTAAGGAGTTGAAGAGTGAGATCGTGACATTGAGTTATTAGTATGAACTTCCTATGAAACGGGCCTTCCCAAAGGCGGCACCGTGAAGTGTACATCTTGAGTCACCATCGGTGACGAATATGGCGGGGATCTTGACAGGAGACCATTACATTCCGGATCTTCCTTGTTGGTATCATCTTCCCCAGCGCGTTGATGCTTAATAGCTGTGCGACATATGCATTTTAATGGATAGTCATATGTCCTTCATGAAAAGCACTGCTATCGGTCTTCGCGGGGGGGTCACGAGTCTCTCCAAATTGGGTGCCAAATTGGTAGGCAGCCATATTAAGCCTTCATACCCTAGCGATGTGCAACTCGCTACCCCTCTTTAGTATTCGCTGTCTCGTCGCCGCTATCTCTTCCTTCATCTTCACGGAGATTCTCCAACTCTTGCTGTCGGAGTGAACGAAGCATCTCCTTCTCGATGCGCCACTTGCGAGATATGGATTGGGGTGCGTCGCGTGAGTAACGAAGGAGACTTGAGGCGACTAGCTTATACCCGGGGGCGTTTCTCGATGCGAATCTACACATGCCTCTATGATCTGCGCGCAGGCCGGCTCTATCAGTATTATCTAGAATAGGCGCTGCGGAGGATTCGGTAACGACCTAAAAATTAGTTGGTAAAGTTGCTTCAGGGTGGTTGGAGGTTGTGTGTGCTTACATAGTCAAGTTTGTAGCCCAGATCTGTTTTTTCCTGTTCCCAGAAGAAGTAGATCCTGAGATGTTTCATCAAGGGGGCAAAGTTGTCTGTGATTTCTTGTAGGACTTCTGAGCCTTCTTTAAGGGCGTCTAGGAGCTGTGCTTGTGTATCGACCAGTTTCGACGGGAGGAGAACATCGATTATTCGCTGCGCAAATGTGGCAATGTTTGCCGTACCACTGCCTTGATGTGGAGTCCCAAAGAAGAGTATACCATAGGTTGAAACGTAGATCGAATGTAGATGGTTGATGTGGCGGCCTGTTCGGCTAGCAGAGTAAACGAGGGCCTACTGTAATCTTAGTATGGTTGTCAGGCGACGGCGACAGCGGCGACAATGGTAATCCAACGGCCCTTACTCGCTTCACTATAATACCCCCCAGAGAATGGCAGACGAAGATAATCGGTCGCTCGGTAGCGTTCTCTAACTGAAGACATGAATTAGTCAAGGAGTGAAAATAGCCACTTGGAGTATTCTCTTGACCTCTCGATCTGCAACAAGCTCAGCGATCATGGTCTGCGCGTGCTGTAGGATACGATCTGACGATGTGCCGCCGAGCAGTGTTGCCACCGAAGCTGGATACCTATATGTCATGATGCGGGAATTCTTGACGTCTCGAGGCAGCATGTCGTCGTCACCAAGCCAGAACCGATTGTTGCTCTTCGACGAGAAGGTGCCGAAGGCATCTCCATTGATACCATGGACGGCGACAATGCTATTGCATCGCGAGCATGAATGGAAGTTTCTCTTTGTGATTATTGAGGGCTGTAGGTAGCAGCAGTGTATACTCACTCGATTTCAGGGTTCTCGCCTCGATAGACCTCTGTGAGGGCTGCGCCCTCGTCGTTGCCGGCGTCTCCTATTGGTGGGACAGTGTCGCCATTTGATCGAAGACGCACCTTTTGCAAGCTCTTGAACAAACTAGATGACCGGCGCATGTTTGTAGAGACGCACAAACGTCGGGGTCAACATCCAATGCTGAATTACGATTAATTATTATGGAAACATAATAATAATAGCCTTATCGCAAGATGGAGGGTAGACGGGCTTGTGTGAGGCCGGGGTGCGAACGGGACGCCACTGCAACACGGAACCAACAGCGTTGCCAATAAGCAGATTCATAGGTGCCTAGGTACCTAAGGTAGGCTGTGAGACATCAGACCAATCATCGGCACGGTCCGTCACAAAAGTACCAGAATAGGTTGCTTTGCGGGCGCTAAGGAACGCATTGCAGCCTATGTACCTAATCACGGTGCATTTTGCACGATTAGCCCCGGCCAGTGTCCGTACAGTTAGCTGCAAAGGCATCGCTTGACAGCTACTGTAGAAGGAGTTGCTTGTACACTGTATCCCGCAGACCACACGCTGCACGGCCTCATGTAGGTATTCAATAGCTTCGCGTGTTTGGCCTGCCCAAGAAAATAGGGTCAGAAGTGGTATTGATGCTGTACCTAAGAAGTAATGGAGGTCTAGTACACACAAGAGCAGTGCCCATTTTCTTTTGTATTCCGTGTGCTCCGCACCTTCCAACACAGTAAGTTATACCTGCCCACTGCGCAAACGTCATAGCTCCAGCCTAGACAGTGTGTGAAACAACAGATAGAAAGTACACACTTACCCTTGTACCCCTGTTCTTGGCGCAAACAGGCATCATCAACAACCAGCACAGATAGGTAAGTCCTAGAAATTTGCCTCGATCGCTGATGCCAGTAGACTGGGCAGTTCGGAACCCATCGATTTCGTTGTTCGTCTTAAAGGGGCGAGACTTGCCAGAATCATTGATCTACTCTTTGACCACGTCAAGACGGCTTTTTTCAGGCTGCCCAGCTGTGTTCCAAGTACATTTCACCCAGGATGCGGTACTTTTCCTTAGTGGTCCTTCTATTTGGGTCATTCTTAATCCATCGTCACCTAAAGGCAAGACGAGAGCAGAAAGTTAGTAGTGCCGACATTTCCTCTCAAGAGCAAGAGTCGTGCAATATAAAGAAACTGATGCGCACTTAGGCGCTTGACTCAATAGCCCGCGAGCATGGCTGCCTCCCTCCTCCATTGCTCCAGAATCAAGCATTCAGACTGGGCATGTGTCCAGTAATATGCTGCCCAATTGAACACAGTGCAAGCCAACGATGTGCCACAGCTTACAGCCGGAGGCAGGGATTATCGGCATGTTGGTTCAAGAGGCAGGGTGGCCCCGCTCCCAGCTTACCTTACCAAGTGATCGCTGTCTGCCCGATGCTGGAGAGTCTCCGTCTTTCATCTCACGAGTCCATGAGCCGCACGAGTTGCACACCTGTTAGAGCCCCCTGGCACCAACCAGGAAGACGGAATCGCATCCAGACACAGCAGCAACATGCAAGAGGCTATCGGATAATATTGCTAGTTGATGAGAAGTTACTTTGACGCTATGGGTATTCTTGATCTGAATGAATCGGATGAGGAAGTATCACCAGCGCCAGACGTTGCAGTCGAGTAAGCCGAAGAATGCCTCATAAATGCAACAGGCGCCTAACAATTTACATAGCCTCGTTTTTGTGCACGGTTTGCGTGAGCCCGGCAAGGACGCATGGACCAGTCCGGCGTCAGGGGTCATGTGGATGAGAGACCTCTTTCCCCACGATAAATATAAGGCTCGGTTGTTGCTATATGAATACGATGCCGATAGGTTGATTGCACCGGGAGGGCCCGATGTTAATGGCGTTTTCGACGAGGCAGTTTCCCTCGTCAATCATCTCGTCGCGAACCGAGAATTGCAACAAGCCGAACGACGCCCTATCATCTTTGTATGTCATGAGTTTGGCGGTCTCCTAGCTAAAAGGGCTCTTGCCTATTCTCATTCTCGAAAAGGTTTCAAAGTCGAGCATATTAGATCGATATTTCGCTCTACGATTGCTATCCTGTTCATGGCAACACCCCACCAAGGCTTTAAGAAAGATGCGATACTTTACGCGAACCGCCCACGCTACCCAGAGCCGAGCAATTTCATGCTCAGCTTACTCGAAGGTTCTGAAGCATTGCAGGAGATTACTGACCACTTCGCGCCTATTATGAAACACTTTTTCGTCTACAATTTCTGGGAACAGCTACGGACGACTATTGGCCGGCAAAAAATCTACATTGTTGACCGAAGCTCGGCCAGTCCGAGCTGGAATGAGGTTGACCAATGTGGCATAACCGCTACGCATTCTGGGATGGTGAAATTCCGTGGCTCTGATTCCCCAGGCTACAAGTTGGTATTAGCAGCATTGGACAAGTATATCCGGTCCGCACCCACAACCGTCGCGAGGAGATGGGAACATGATTTTGAGATAATCCGAAGAGAACGCCAACATGAAGTGGAAAATCTGCTGCCAGGGATATTTAATGCTGGGTCCTCTACAGGAAGCCTCGCTTCTAGATCCATACCATTCGAAGTTGCGCCATCCACATCTCCGATCGGCAGTCCAGAACACAGTAGAGAGTCAGTTACGTTTGTGAGCGAGGTGTTAGAATCACCTGTGACACCGTACGCCAACATTCATTACCTTGTCAACCGCCGATCAGAATACTATGTTGGAAGACAGAAGCAGACGGAACTCCTCCGGGAGCGATTTGGAAATACACATTCCAGGAAGGGACGCAAACCCAAAGTTTTTGTGATATATGGTCTCCCAGGATCTGGAAAAACCCAATTTTGTGTTCGATATTCCGAGGACAACCGCCATAGGTCAGTGATGCTCTCAAATGAACGAATACACAACCTTTCCCACTTGCTAATTTTACCTATAGGTACTGGGGCGTCTTTTGGATCGATTGCTCAACCGAATCAAACGCGGAAGATGGATTCGGCTCTCTTGGAATTCTCGCTGGGAAAGGGGCGCAGCCTGGAGCCGGTCAGGCCTGGCTGTCTCATGTCCCTGATTCGTGGCTCCTAATTCTCGACAATGCAAACGATCCTGAAATGGACCTTTCTAAATTCATTCCCATGTCTGGCAACGGGCATATTCTTATCACAACTAGGAATCCTGGTGCACAGTTATATAATACGGTGGGATCTTTCCAGTTTCGAGGAATGGACCCTGAGGAAGCAATCATGCTTCTTCTTCGCTTAGCCTATCCCGAGAAAGAATTGGATCAAATAACCCAACTTTACAGGCAGGACGCCGGCGTCATTGCATCGGAACTAGGTTACCTGGCGCTGGCATTGAAGCAAGCAGCTCATACAATCCGGACACGGTTTCTCCCTCTTGGTAGATACCTTAAATCACTTCTAGGCTGTCGCCAAGCTCTACTAAGCCGTCCACTGGTCAAGTCTGCGTCCGATGCGAATATTTACGCAACTTGGGAGCTGCCATTCACCGACATTCTGAATGGTACCACGAGAGAATATCGAGATGCTGTTGACCTCGTCCAAATCTTCTCCTCTATGCACTTTGTTTCAATACCGAGTATCATATTTCCGCTCTGCTCAGACCGCCTGAAGTCATGCAAGGGTCTGTCCGCCCTCCCCTCACTGATTGTTGATTCTTCGTCTATGCAGTTGGTAGAAGATCGTCTCATGACCGCGGCTCGGGTGCTCTACGACCACTCTATCATCTCCATGAGTGAAATAGAACAACAGCCCGAGAAAACACAGATAGGAAAGCACCTACCCAAATATTACTTCACGCTTCATCCAGCCATTCATCAATGGTCCCGAGAACGACTCCAGACAGATGATCAGGCAAAGTGGCTTAATTGCACAGCGGCCATACTCGAGCATTCCATCTCAACGAACATGGAGACTTCTGGGAGGGCCCTTCGTAGGCTTTTACTCCCTCACATCGAAGCATGCCTATCTCTGTTACATGATACTTATTCTAACCTCCCAGAGACTCTGCAACAAGCTTCACATCTAGATAGATTCGGTCTTGTCTATGCCGAGGCGGGATTATGGAAGAAAGCCCGATCGTTACAGCTGAAAGTAGTTAGTTTCCGTTCCGCCAAATTAGGCGCAGCCCATCCCTTGACCCTCGATTCCAAAAGAAGCTTGGCCAGTTCACTCTGGAATCTATTTGATATTAAAGGTTGTTTGGATTTGCAGCACCAGATGCTCATGACCCAGCTATGGTCTCGCCCCGCAGTGTCCGACTGGTTTGTTTGGCCGCCTTGGAAACCAATTCACGTGCAATACTGTACTACGCTGAGTGATTTGACTCAATCTCTTTGGCTAGCGGGAATCCGAGACTTGTCAAAACGTGCCGGGGAGAGAGCTGTTGATGCTTTGACACAGAAGTACGGCTCTGACGACCCTTTGACCCTTACTGCTATGTTTAACCTAGCTCGAACTTACCTGCATCTTGATAAGCATCAGAAAGGCGAGGTATTACTGAAAGAAGTGCTAGCAAAACGTAAACACTTCTTCGGAAATGATCACCCAGATACCCTCATGACGCGCAACGAATTGGGCATGTACATGTATACACAGAAGAACGGGCTATCCGAAGCCGAGTCACTAGTGAGCGATGTTTTACAAGCGCGGAGAAGAATCCTGGGCGAAGAGCATGCTTACACATTGTGGTCTGTCAACGATCTTTCGAAAGTTTATATGGAACTAGGTCGTAACGACGAAGCAGTGGCGATCCTAGAGGAGATCGTTCCGATCGTTACACGGACCTTAGGCGACGATCATGTTGGGATATTTATGACAAAAGGGAATCTCTCCAGAGCGTACATCCGAAGTGATCAATGGGAGCGGGGCGGCGAGCTTCTCAAGTGGCTACGGCAAAGGGTCCCCCCTGATTACGCCGATTGGGTCCATGTGGAATGGGGCTACGCGTACTATGTCCTCCACTACGAAGATGACGCCGACACCGCAGAGAAGTGTTGTAAAACTATCATGTCCAAAGTATTCGAAACAAAACTCCTTAGCCCGAGCAACTCTCGCGTGATTGCTACGGCGGAAATTTTACTACGCATATACGAGGAGCAAGGAAGGGATGACGAGATCGGGGTGTTGAAAGAGAGGTTTCCTGACGTCGGCCGAAACCAGGCGAGGATATCTATTGACAACTTACCATTACCACGATGGAAACTTAAGCATCCAAAATAATAGCATTATAGACTTATGACAGATATCCAGAAACGATACCCTGATTCTTTCAGAGAGTGATGCCGATTAACAGAAGGGAAAGCTCTGTACTGCCCTGCTAGCCTTGCCTAGACTTACGTATCTATGCCATATTTCAAGTTCTAGTAAGGAATGTAGACAATTGTCCTCTGAGCGGCACCTCCAACCCCGACCAGAAGCTTCTTGTCCGAATCCTGTGACTAACTGGTAAGGTAATGCGGCTAGTTTTGTGAAACTGAAAGTATGTGAGCGTACTATTAGTAATGCCTATAACGATAGTTTCATTAAGGGAACCTAAGGCTTAAAGGGGTGTAGTTCTGGACCAGTACATGATCATTTCATAGTGTTTTAATCGTCTAGCCTAATTACGCAGAGCTTCTCTCTTCAAGAATAGTATAACCATTCTGTTGAATACGTGATAGCAGTCATGAGGGTAGGGGTTTGGAATCAGGGAGGCTGGTTAGAACTAGTGGATACCTAAGTACTTCGATCCACGCATTTGCCACATATATACCTCTGGTGGAGTAGTCCACTCGTATTGAGATAAAATGCAGCGTAACCGTTTACCATCTAATGTACTACTTCGTGACATTAGGAGAAGCTGAGAACAAAGTTTCCGGTTTAGATAAATTTGGTGTGCGGACAAATATCGCCATACAATCTCAGCATGTGTTTAGACCAATCTAAATGATAGCCAAGGTGGAATAATAATACTAGAATATAATTTCACATTCGTTTGACTGTCGGAATTGAACAGAAAGTTAAGTGTGTCTTCTATCTTTGATCCTGTTCTATTAGAACCACCCTGTCGGATGTTCCACTTAAATATAAAAATTTTCTAGGTAATTATTAGTGTTTAAGAGGTTCCTGGGCATCACTGCATGGGTTCTTGTTCTTTACAACTGGATAAGAAATTTTTGAGTCACCGCTTCTTCGTTAGTTCATTGACCACTTGAAACTCCTACGGGTACTACCCTAACCCATCAGTCCTCAGACTCAATTATCATTGGCCCACCACTGTCCCCAAATATTGATCCCAGTCTTATATAGGCTTGATTTCTCGACACTCGTCACACAGCATTAATCAAGACTTCAACAACGATACTTCCATCGCACAAGTCGAATGGAAATGGTCCGCATAAAACGGGGAGCGAGGAGAAGTCACATGACAGTTCGCAGCGTCTCGATAGGACCTCGGGGTGGGTACATCTGGTTTAAATTTCCACTTCATGTTCATCTTATTGGCTTTAGGGCTGCTTTGACAGTTATCCAATAGTTGACTAGAACTAATAATAGGGTTATGATGAACATAATAAGCAAACCTATTTCTTCTAAGCTGAAAAAAAAAAAAAAAAAAAAAACTTTTGCATCGACTGACAACCTGGATTAGCTGGCAGCAGCGGTCAAAGAAGGAATTTTTCGACTAACCATTATTTAGGTAGTCTATTGATAATCTCTCCAATTGGTGCACAGGGAGAATGCGTCGGCGCTACTGGCAGTCTTGTTACCTCCTGATTGGACCAATATTCAGATTAACCTTTTGAATTGACTGCTGAATAGTACACATGTTTCAGAGGCTGTGGCTTAAACGGACACCTAGTTTATGGGTATCCTCGGCTTTGATTGGCCTGTTTCTCTCTTGTACTACTCAGATCAGTAACATATCAGTTCTTCGTGATACCGCTATTAGGAGCGGATTTATTCTCACGGAATTATTGGGTAAGAGCTCTCGTTGAGTAAATAAAGCTGGCCGGCTTCGGTGCGTCAAGTCACAGGGCGTATTGCAGTTTGTCTCCTTATTCATGTCGCTTCATGTATCACATGTCCCACCAGCTCATCAGAGAAATAGGCTTATTCCGTGACCGGAGGTATTGATATGGTACAATCTACTTCGCAGAAAGCTTTCCTCGCCGATGCAGGTTTCCGAGACAATTGCAACCTGTCAGAATCTAAGGCAGTGGTATGCATCGACTTCTGTTGTTGCGCGAGGCCTAATCTATGCGATCTACTAACGTCCGTCTATACATACATGTCCTTTATTCGGTGTGATCTTCACACCACCCCTGTTAGATGGCACTTCAGCAGTGAAACATAATGACGTTTTTGAGGGCCAGATCCTTGGCAAACCTATGTTACTATGTGTCGCAAACCTGTCAAATAGCTTCGCCAAGCGTTATGATTTTTACCTTGGATAGCCGCCATCGGACTTTGCTTCTGTGAGCATTTATCTGTGTAGTCGCACTACCATGTATGTTGTTTAGGTAGCAAGGGGCCTGCTACGGACATGCGATCTTGAGCTGAAGAACTTTACGTTACTCAACCTAGACGAGAGGATTACCATTATACAGGTTTGTGAGACAGGATATTTGACAACAACCCAATAGCCTAGGCTCTTGCAACCAATCCCGACTCGCACCTGACACTACTGGCGGGTGCATCACGTGTCACTTCGTTCCCACGCTGTGGACCACACCCGACTGCAATGATAGGATTGCCCGGCGTGTTGGTAAATCCCACACATGCAGGCTCTCTATGCTGCATATCGAGACTGCATTTCGGAGTCGATGGTACCTACTGACCGTGCTATTTGCTACCAGGAATCAGTGATTTCAAAAGATTATTGACAAAAAAAAACCCTCATCATAGCTTATCACATAGGCACTGCAATAGGAGGTCTTATACCGAGAATATACTCGATTATCACTTGCTAATGTTTGTGTAATTGTATGGAGGTACATGCCAAAGTACTCTAGGGTGGTGCGACCTAGGAACAAATGAGGGGTGTAAGGCGGACGCTCATTCTTGAAAAACCATCAACACTTGGGCCGATTATCAAGCGCCCGATCATCCCTTGCAGCACCCAAGAAGATACATTGGGTACATGGTGGTCTTGTGTGTCGGGTCGAAAAAATCGGTAACGGATATAAGAACTGAGCACTTTCCAGTCTTAAGTGGTCTATTTCTGGGATCTCACGCAAAACATTTTTTTTCCTCTCATTCAAGTCAGGCAGATCGAATAGAACTTCATCGCCAAAACTTATAGCAAACATGAAAGTGAGCAAGTGCAAACACTGCCAGGCAGAAATGTTTGAATCTTGGGACACGAACTGCCTCACCTGCGGGTATCATCCCTGGAGCATATGCGATCATCCAGATTGCGGCAAGTGCCCAGCCATCAAACACACACCGAAGTGAGTCATACAGCTTAACGATGGTATAGAACGTTCTAATATGTGTCACAGACCGCCTTCACTTCGTCCTCGTAACGTCATATAATCGGGGGATCACACGTTTACAAGCAATCAAACAAGTCAGAGACTACACACCCTTTCGCAACCAGAGGGAGATCGCTCCAAAATAAAGCGGCCCCGACATTCCTCGACACTTGCCCAACACATTTTTACTATCCAAACAACACGAACTTCCCAGTAAGGAGTCTAGTGGCGGAGGGAGGGATCTGCGGACGACTGGAGAGCCTGGAGCAGCGCAACAAATGTTAGGTTGCATAGCCTTAGGAATGAAAGGAAAGAAGCTAATTTCTTAGTTGGGTATATGCAAGGGATCAGTGAGCTAGCATTTATCCGTAGATCCACGATCAAAATTACAACTATTTACAAAAAAGTCTGGCCAATGAGAGTCGCCACAGGCCTTTTGCGCGTGAGGATGGTAATCTAAACCACTGCGATTGTTAGCAACTCTACAAGATCCTAATATTTGTTTTTGGCCCCAATAGGTGTAAAAAAACCATTAGAATTAGCTTAGACTACACAACGAAGAGTCGGTTCTGTTGAGTACTACCTATCTCTCTTTAGTTTCATCAGGCTTCACATGTTTTTCGGGTCGAACACGAACCGGGATAACCCCTCAGTTCAAAGCGGTGTCAGAAAATTAATGTCATTGAGGCTCCGCGTCTTTAGTTAATGAATACTACAGAAGCCTTTATGATACGCTCATATTAGGTAATACACGATACGCTAAGCGGGGTAATCGAGTCCGGAGCCCTACGGCCTTGTATCTTGCTGTAATCACCCTTCGCAGGGCTATGCACGGTAGAAAGCTGAGTGTGCACTTTTGATGCGGCGTGATAGTGATCAGCCGCCCTGATTGGGCTGGCTCAAAACACACAAAGAGGCGGCTGACTGTCCCGTTATCCCACCCTGGGTTTTCGGCGTCAGCTGCAAGTCATTCCCCGCACGCCCAGCGCGGCACGTGCCCGACCATTGCAATATCATAGATCTGGTGCCTCGAATGCTCCATTCATCTCTTACCACGTCTCCAGAATCGCGTAGTCGAGTGTACTGCGAAGTACTTGTCCCAGATCGGGGTAGCATCTTCAAACTAACCTCGACAGGTTAGTTCCTTGTGGACGTCGATCCCGACCAGCGGCGCTACCCGCTCGCAAGGTTCTACCCCGCCGAATAGACTTCTGCTGTGAGACTTGGCTTGGCAATGCGTTTAATCAACGTCAAGACATTCAAGTTGGAGGAATTCCTCGACTATCAGGCTCCTCCCTACGCTATCCTGTCACATACTTGGGGGGACGACCGCGAAGAGGTCACATTAGGCGAGGTCCGAGAAGGTCGAATTCAGAAATCTGGCCTTGGGTCGGTCAAGTTTCGGGGAAGCTGCCGACATAAGCGGAGAAAGATGGTCTCAGATACGTCTGGATTGACACTTGCTGCATTGATAAAACCAACGCGGTGGAGCTAGGCGAGGCCATCAACTCTATGTATCGATGGTATCGAAATGCTTCTGTTTGCTATGCTTATCTGTCTGATGTTCCCAGTAATGACAGACCTCGGGACCATGGTTCGAAGTTCCGGACAAGCCGTTGGTTTCAGCGAGGATGGACTTTGCAAGAGCTTCTTGCGCCAAAAACTTGCGGTTTTACGATTCAGAGTGGTGTGACATAGGGACTAAGGGCAGGCTGTGGACCGTCCTCGGGGAAATTACTGGTGTACCCCGTCAGTATTTGCTGGGCATCGCCGAGTTGTACACTGCGAGTGTTGCACAGCGTATGGCCTGGGCTGCAAAAAGAGACACCAAAAGGAAGGAAGATCTTGCCTATTGTCTCCTGGGCATCTTCGATGTGTCAATGCCAATGATATATGGAGAGGGTGGTGACCAGGCTTTCTTCAGGCTACAGGAACAAATCATGAGAAAAACCAGAGATCATTCTATCCTAGCATGGGGCCTTGCGAGTGAAGATGGAGACTCTAAAGGCAAATCTAGCCGACTTATACCGGGGAGAGTCTTAGCGACTGCCCCGTCCGATTTTGCTCATTCTGGACAGATTGTCTCCCGCAACCAACTCGCCACATCGCTGAACTCATTTGATATTTCTGGTGGCAGTCTTCGGATTTGTCTACCTCTTCTCTCTTCGCCTTCTGGGGAGGTTTTTGGACTACTTAGCTGTGGGCCCGAGCATGACACAGAGCAAGTAGTTGGAATTCCCCTTAACGAAGTGGAAGCGGGCTCACCCGGTGACTACATCAGGCCTCAGGGCTGCCACCCTGGTTTACAACCTATCACTACCCGAAGCACGCAGGCTAGGCTAATTCAGATCAAGAATGATAGCCCAATAACACAATTGGTAGATGTGGACCAATTCTATTGGCTGTACGACGCTGATGAATTTGCGGAGCTTGATCTAGACCTGGTTGATGTATTACCTCGTTTCTCCTGGCACCAAGATCGGGCCATGATTGTGTCGACAAGACCACCCCCCAATTGTCATTCGCTTCCAATTCTAGTTCGCTCCGCCATAGTGAGAGTGCATCCGCCGATTTTCTTATGGTGCTCTCACTGGCAGCACGAGGCATTCTCAATGAGGCCCAATGCCACGTTATGGTATGCTCCAAAAATACGCAGTCAGGACTCAGGAGAGCTAGTGAGAGTGAGGTTTTTGGCGCCACAAATCGCATCTAAGACGAGCGCCAGCAATGGGTTCGTCAACTTGCACATAGGATTAGAATCAGATGCTCGGCAGCCAATAATCACTATCAAGCCGGAAATGCTACCCCATCCCCCAAACCATATTATAGACGCAATTAGAGACTTAGAATTATTGGAACTGATAATAGGGGTTTCGCAGAAATTAGAAGAAGAGAAGGACAGAATTAGCGAAATAGCAGATATTAAGAAAAAGGTGCAGGAAAAAACTAACCAGTTAACAGCAATTGGAAGAGCGCGGGAGAGGGTTGATGATGACCTGAAACGGCTGGAAGAGAAGAAAAGAGCGATTATTGAGGCTGAGATAATTGCATTCCAAGAGGTGCGTGATCTAACCGCGAGGGAAAAATACGTCGAAGAAAAACAAGGGCCGTCGGCAACGCAGTTCGTCGAGATGAAATTGCGGGAACTATTCAAGAAAGACGCCAATGCGACCTATTGGACCCCACATACTATGTCAATGTTGCCTGTGCCGTCAG
The DNA here is from genome assembly GCA_003426235.1 of Xylaria polymorpha. Taxonomy (NCBI): domain Eukaryota; kingdom Fungi; phylum Ascomycota; class Sordariomycetes; order Xylariales; family Xylariaceae; genus Xylaria; species Xylaria polymorpha. The sequence continues at coordinate 36,047 of NQIM01000149.1, read as the reverse complement.
ATGATCGACGGATTGAGGAGGCTACATCGTTTGTGACAGCCGCCATGGAAAGATTGGAATCCGAGAATTCTGAGCAGGAGTCTCCCTTTACCTGATTCCGTAATACGCCGACCCCAGCCCATCCCATCAAGATACTCGAGGAAACTAGTGGGGTAGCAAATATTGAACTCAGGGAGTACGGTACACTCGCATCTCTTGTATATACCTAAATTAGGTAATACTACTAGGTCTCCATGCCCCTTTGACCTCTTTTCTTCTCTCTTGATTATCCTGAATACACCCCTTCCTACCTGCTCACTTGTATGTGTCTCCACTCCTTTCGATACCAAGTACCAGCAACCCCAGCAGCAGCAGAACCGCCGACGATGGAAGCCGACCTCACTGACGCAGATCTTTTCCTGCCTACCTAATCTTCAGGGGGTCTACTACGAGCCCTAAAAGGAATGAGAGACGTATGATTCAAAGTGGATAGACGGAGGAGGTAGGGGCCACAGACGGCTAGCTGGCACACAGTTCACTGTGCACACACAAATATTTACACACACATTTGGTACACATGTATCTGATAGCCTGTCTCTTCTAGGCCTATATATAGCAAATTTATTGTTCGGTTTTAACAACAGTAGTTAAAAAAAAATTTTTAAAGCCGCTACATGATCATTTAAGTAAAACAACGTGCAAAGGAATATCTATATATATGTTAACATAACAACCAGACTAGAAGCCAACACCCCATAAGCTTATACCCCATTCCGCAATACAGTCTATCCGGATAACCTCTATTCTAGTCTTTCTTACCCTAAGACTGACAAGTCATTACTTTCAGATCTTCCCGAAGCCAGTCAAGCGACGCTCGGTGTTGGCACGGGTGTTAACAAAGTCGGGATTATTGAGGGTGAGCTCAACACCACCCGAAATGATGTTGTCGACGGCTTCGACACCTTGCATGAAACTTTCAAAAGAAAGGGTTTAGTTTATGTCATATGGGGCTTGGGGTATTGATAGATGCATACCTGTGATCCTGGTTGCCAACCTCGTACTTCCAGGCTCCGAAGCGGCCCCTGGAGAGAATATCTTTGCCCTGGAGATAAGGCAGCGCTTGGGCCAGGGCATCGTTACGCTCGAGGCTCGGCGTGGGATACCCGTGATCGAAGCGGCGAACGTAGGTGCTGACGATCTCGTCTTCGGGGTTCAGCAGGCTGGTGTTGACGAGCCCCTGGATGCAGTCCTCGAGCAGCGTTTCCTGTTGGACGGGCTTGTACGAGGACTCGGAGACTTCGAGCATGATGGACCAGTAGGGTCCGGGCTGCGGAGCCGACGACTGGGGCTTCTTGCCGTTGGCGAGCTGCTTGGTTCGGAGCTGGACCTCGTCGCTGGGCTGGTTGAATGGGCTGTAGTTGGAGAATATGGTCGCCCGGTAGAACGGACAATTGTCCTCGACGAAATAGAGCTGTTTGGTAATATCGCTTCATTAGTCGCAGGAAGCTATTAGAAGGTTAGTAGCTAGTGATAGATGACTTACCCAGCACTTATCGCCAATGCGTTCTGGGCGTGCGCCACGAACTCCAACGCCGATCACATTGGTAGATGAGTAGAAGAGTGGCTTGCACATCTTCTGGAGTTGGGTATCTCCCATCGACTCAGCAAGGTGGTCAATGGCCATCGTGGAAACAAGTGATCCGTAGTTGACCACAGTGCCTGGTATTACCTTTAGTAAGTCTCGCCCCCCATGGAACTTCCAACTCACCATCCTTTAGGTGGACTCTCTTCGCTTCCGCGTCGACTTTAGTAACAGTCCCATGGGCGCCGAATCGCGTGTTATCCCGACTCAGTGTTTTGGCAACGGCAATCCAGATGCCGCCAGTGCCACCGTTGGCAGGGAAGCGGAAGGTCGCATTTGGGCCCCAGTTGCCAGCGACCTTGTTGAGTACGACGTTGCGGGTTAACAGCTTCACGTTGGGGGCGGCAACGCGTTCTCCAACCCACGTAGCATTCATCTGGAGATCGAAGGGGCATGGTCAGCTGAATGTTGGCGTTTCTCATCAGGACATACGTACCTTGGTCGTAGGAACAGCCCAGACTCGGAAGTTATACGGACGCACTTAGGGTGGATCGAGTCAGTAACTCCCAATTCTAGTAGACGTCTGTCGGCAACATGGCGTAGTCACGATGTTGCATAGGAAGCAAGATCTCGAACGACGTTGACAAAAGTATCAAGGCGCAGTTTCCAGCCGCGGTGTATCGGAAACGGGTAGGTTAGAAGAGTACTCACTAAAAATCTCATTGAGACGGTGTCCTACATTCCTAATATTCCACTCATCGAAGTTGTTCGGCTTATCCGCTGGGGAGCGCACAGCAGCCGCGAGAGCAGCATCGATCAGGTCTTCTAAACACTTTGCCTTCTCCTCGCCGTCCAAAACAGCGATGTTGTTCTGGAACGGATAGGGGACCCAGCCACCTCGGAAGCGAACGTAGGAGACACGCTGTTTTTCCCAATCAGCAAGTTAGTCATGATGGACTTGGCGGTATAATGAGGCAGATCCATGTCATGCCAGATTAGAGGGTTGGGGTTTATCAAAGCCCGAGAGGCAGGATGAGAAGTTTCAAAAGTGAGCACGGACCTGGTGAGTATACCAATCCGATTCCTTGGGCAGAGCTTCATTCAGGCAGTCGTCAAAGTACTTGTAGTGCGAGAAGATGACGTGACCACCGACATCGAAGAGCTGCAGGGAATAAAATAATACTTGTGAGCTACAAAATCTATATAGAAGGAGGAGAGACGAGAAGACTCACAAACCCCTCGGGGGTAACATCAGTGGAAGCAAGACCTCCAGGAGTCTCGTTAGAGTCTACAATCAGCCACGATGACTGGCCCTGCAAGTCGTACCATGTCAGGCTACCATAGTCCAAGGCCTGGCGAGGCGTTGAATAGACGTTACATTCTGTTGAAGGCGCTTAGCAGCACCGAGACCTGTAGGGCCTGCGCCGATGACGAGAACATCAACATGACTGACGGCGAGAAGTAAGTAGTCCGTCAGCACACTGCCACGAAAATGCCTTCGGGGGAGGGGTTAGCGACATGGGACATACATTTCGTTGGCCATGATTGAAATCGCGCACGTGAGTAATCTATCCGCAAAGAAAAGATCAATAATCGTATATTCTCGAGTCGATTCGCCAACAAACAAACACACAAAGATAGCTAAGCTAGCTCAGAGCAATACCGATTTTGGAGAGCCGCGGAGGTGAGTGAAAAGGTTGCCAAAACTCGAGGTGTAGGATCGTCGCGACATACAGTACAGTGTGTCTAGCCGTGCATCAAACAGTGGATTGCGTTGGCGAATAGAATAGGGGTTTGTTTCTAAAGAGACACTGGAGTGCCGAGATGGAATTACACTACTGTAGATGTCCCATCAAGTTGGCACCGATCAACTCCAGGCAATTAAACATGTGTCCTCCTTCTATGTCCCCAGGTACGTGTCATTGGTCAACGTAACGTACGCATGGTTTTACTTTAAGTACCTTGTAGGTTTGTTTTGTTTATAGCAAGTTGCGATCGTCTATGATGCCGCGTAATCTACTGTAGTATGCTTGTTCCTTAATAAACAAGTCCCTTCATGGTAACGTGTACCGGTACTGTAGATGGTATACCTACATAGGTAGGTATTTGTGCCCATATCCATGCACGTACATGCGGTAGATGCTATAATCCCGGCATATAACGTGATCGTTCTAGCTGATTGAAGCTAGGTGGAGATGCACAATGCATCAAGGGTTCCGGCCGAGATCCCGGTTACATTCGACAGACTTGGCAGCCGGATGGGATCGCGGGCTAGAAACGTTCAATCGCATCCACATCGGAGCCCGATGGGACCCCCAGGTGTCCTTGCTGGGTTGCAGCAGCGGATAGATATAAAAAAAGCACGTGTGTTCCCTGTGGATGTCCCACGGGCCGCCATATCTGTAGCTTGAAAGTAAGAGGGATGATATGGCTGTTCTAATCACTCACTTCTATGGTGGTCTCCATGGGTTTCTAAATTCTGTCGATCTTTTCACTATCACCAAGAGAAGTTCGCTAATCGGCTCAACATCAGGTATAATTCCTAAAATATTAAGGCAAAGTTTAGTTGCTTATGCCAAGTCTCCTTAGCCTTACTCCGGCTATAAAAACAAAGGCATATAGATGCTATAAGACGCCAGGGAAACTATAGTCCATAATCATAAATCTGATTTAATCATATTGGAGATGATTCTCTATTGATGGTAATATTCGCAGTAAAACGCTGATTCTGCAGAAAGTCCCTTGTTTCCTCGTGTATCATCTCGCCAACCACTTCACGGATCAAAGAATGGCCCTCATCGTCGTTCTTAAAATACTCGTCAACTGCTTCAGCCATCTTCTCTTTTATATTCTCATCGACGACCTCTTCAATTACATCCCTGACGTACACGTGCTCTCTATCCTCCTGGCTTTGGAGTCGCCCGTCCAACTCGTCCCAGAGCGGAGCTAAATGCGTCCTGACTTCGTCCACCAGATTTCGCTGCTGTTCCTCGAGCTGCTTGAACCGCCCTTCCATCTCTTCTACTTTGATCATGATCTTAGACAAGCTCGCTTCTTGTGATGCTTTTGCCTCCACTACAGTCCGCTGTAAACTGAGAATCGCATGCAATATCCCATCATCAGCCTTGTTGCCCTTTTCGCGAGTGGCCATGTCCTCGTGGTCAGTATTGCTACTATCTTCGCGACGGCGCTTGCGGGACCGTGGTAGATCAGGGCCTATTTGGTTGTATTAGCAAAAGTCGTTTCCGGCGTGAGCGAGCTGAAAGGGCGAGGAAATGGGCGAGGAAATGGGGTTGCGTACCTGGAGAGAGACAGAGAGGGGGCACGATGGCAGATCCGCTAGGTCCTGCGGTGATACGCTCCTCATAGGCCGGGGGGGCATTATTCTCGTTATTTGGAACCTCGCCTCCTGCCCCGGCCTGAGCAACATCGTCATCAATACTGGCATAAGCGTCGATGACCTTGCCCCCCTTGCCTCCATAAAGACTAACAACGTTGTCGTCTAGCGATGTGAGGGCCCCGCTGGTCGACGCGACCTGACAGAATGATACCAGCCGCGTCTTAGACAGGCTCCTCATCGGGAAGTGAAGAAAGAAGGAATGTGTGTCCCTGGCAAAGGCCGTCCATGACCTCCACACAGCCTGCGACCCGGCCCTGAAGAACTTGAAAGGGTGTTCATTTGGGACAACAAAAGTTGGCGGGCTTCGCAGTTCAAACCGCAAAACGTATGTGTTCGTATCCAGCTTCTCCCGCGCGTGCCTATGTAGCTCCTTATCATCACCTAAATCCTCCTCCTCGGTGCTGATACAGGCCAAGGTGCAGATCTGGGCTGGTTTGATGAAGAGGAAGATGCTGGGTTTGGCGGGCCCTTTCTTCAGTCTTGTAGTGGCTTGTAACTTGACGAGAGCCGTTTTGGTACCAGCATTGTAGTCCAGGGCAAGACTCAAGTCTGAAAGAAAGCGATTCTCGCCATCGGGATTTCGCCACGCGACGAAGGCGGGCACGCTCTTGAGATGGATGCTGTCATCCGCGGATTGGACGGGGAGGTCTTCGTTCGTGTCCGTGTCCGAGGCCGTCGAAACGTCCATAAGAGAAAGCTATAATGTCCCAAAAGCATTAGTGTCAGTCGAGTCGCAATAGTATCGGTGGGAGCAAGGTCGGGCAAAGAAGAAGCAGGCTCAAACTAATCAACTAGAAGCAGCAAGAAGGACTACGAGTCGAAAGGGCGGTTGGAGTTGCGACCATGTCATTCACGATGCCCATCGCCACCACCGGACCCCAGTTGCGAGCATGTCAGTACCTGCAGACGAGCCACCACATGGTCTCTCGAGCCAACGACAACCGCTTGCGCGTGTTATCGCTAGGCTATCGAGACGAGAGGGGCTTCCCCGAGTCCCCGGTTCTTCCAAAGAGCGTACTCAAGTGGGTAGAAGTCGGAATTTACAATGGTCTCGGTTGCAGAGGTGACCTTGAGGCATTGCTCCCAACGCGGTCCAGCGGGCGGTGCGGATTGTCCACTTTCGTGTGACAGATTCCTTGGGACTAACTGACCAAATGTGGGTGTACTGGAATTTACGTAGTAGGAAGGACGAGAACAAAACAAAGTTAAAATACTAAGTAGATGATTATATCCAAAGGAGATTTGATGATGATGATAAAGCTGACCATACAGTGAGCAACACTGTGTGATGGGCAGGAGGAGAAGGAGAAAAGTAGATTAGAAATGGCGTGGCATTTATAGAGCGGGGAGAAATGACTCAGGTGGGGACGAATGTCTGCACACGGACCAATGGGCGTAGCAGCATTTTTATGGGCGTCACAGCATTTCATTGGATGCAGTACACTACAGCGACTTAGGTCAGCCTAACGCGTTTCTATTTAGGCTATCTAGGTACCTATGTACCTGCTGTAGGTATCTCTAGGTACTGTATTCTGTCATTCACCCCCGCGTAACAATCGCTGTGATACTGTACCTTACCATGTAGTCACAGATAAGTAAATACACTATCCTATGTAGTGTGTGCAGGTACAGATTTTGGACCTTGAAATGAGATACTTGAATACAGTGTTCAGCCTAAGAAATGGCCTTCAATGGTCCCTGAGATGTGCACCCCGGATTGTGCTGTTAGAGACCAGATGTACCGAGTACCTGGACTTAGATAGGTCAAATTAAAATGATTTATATGACCGGTAAACTTCCCAGATAGCACAAAACATCAATGATTGATTTAAGCACATACAAGTCCAAGACGCGCCACTTAAGCACCGTTCAATGTTAGTTCTGTAAACAATGTCCACGATTTACGTAGGGCGTTAACTAGGCCAAATGATGACGCGATGCTTATATTCCTCAACATGGGGTCTAATAGCGTCGAGTACTTTTAAAGTCCTAGGTGGCCGACTATAACCTGTACTCTATAGGCTTGAAACGTTTTGTTACATCATGTCCACCTCGTCCTTACTAGGTAGGTCCCTGCCTATCTCAGTCTTATGTGCCACCCATCCTCGATCCTTCGGCGCTGCTAACTTGGAGTTGGGAATTTGGCCGTGATGGGAGGGAGCGGCGGCCATATGTGATGCTCCCCCGAACGACGTGAAACTCGATAGTCAGGCTATCGATAGTTAGCCCTTCAACAAGGCCAATTCGACCCCTTCATGTTGATCAGATGGGGAGTGGCATAACATGCATTGGGTCAATCCAGCTCTCCAGCGTTAAAGCCCTAACTCGACCGTCAGATTCGCCGCGCAAAGATCGATCATGGAGATTCAGAACTTCGTAGAAAATGGATGCGAGACCGATCGGTGAACTGTATCCTTTATCCAAGTCCAAAATAGCCCAACGGAATTTCACCTGTTCGGACATGCCATAATGGACCAGGAGAGTGCGCATGCCTTCTTGTACCGTCCCATGGAGCTGCTTCTCGGGGTCATTCATACTCGCTATGGGCGCATGAAGATTCGGCGGCACTAGCTCGCAGCCGACGAGGGAGCGCAAATTGGGGAAAATTGACAAGCGGTCAGGCAGTTCGGTCCACCACGCAGGCCACCCGACGTCGATGTTGGCTATATAAACATTGCGAATAGTTTGTAGGACAAAGTCCAGCTTCTGGTCTCCAACGTAGAAGTTGAACGTGTTAGATCGGTGCCAGTCTTCAAAACCGAGAAGACGGCGGCGGTCGGTGTCCCTCGTTGAGTGAACATTCTGGGAAAATGTGTCGGTGGGTAATTCCAACCCGGTCTGGTGCGTGAACAGTCGGGCTAGTTTCCCCGCGGTCAGTATGAAGGTTTTGCATGCGAAGAAGGCTTCAACGCCCACTCGTCGGAAACGACGGTTGACGCCATTCGCGACTAGCCAGTCACAACGGTTATAGTCTTGCTCGTCGTAACGGGACTTTATTCCCGACTCCTTTCTTCTGCGATCCCCTTTGGGGGCTGTACGACCTTCGAGCACGCAAGGGAAGGTTGTATCCATGACAAGACAGAGGACTACACCACAAGGTGTTAGTACTTTCACACGTCTTTAGTAGGGCAAAGATGGTAGAGAGAGTCCCGTCAACTGGGGATGACCACAGCTTTACTTTTATAAATGATAGCTGATCTGATCAAAAAAATTAGATTGTTTTGTATGTTACTTACTCGTTCGGAGGACTTCTTCCGGCACCCGTGAGATTGGGGATTCTGTGAGAGCCAACTGATCAAAGAGTGGGATTGGGGACTCTGTAACAGCCATGTTCGGTGTCATATCCATTGTTGTGGGTGACTGGGGAATGGCCAGACGCAAAATAAAAGTGTAGATAGGTTTGAATCTTGTTAAGGTTCCTTGCGTATATGATAACAATAGATAGTTAAGTGGTTGATTGAAGTGCGTTTGACTTTTAGTAGTAGTATCGTGATTTAATGCTGCAGTTCTGTTCCGTGACAAACGTTGAGTAATGGAGGATGTGCTATACACGTTGATACGAATATAGAGAGGGGTTATATACTCACACAGAGGTCTGGGTTCAATAGAGCAATGCATCTACTGGAAAGGTCTTTCAATGAATGGTTGGCCAGCATTTATTCTCAGCACCCGTTCCCACAGCCCTCGAAGTTAGCCTTGGAAATGGTTTGTGTTACTCTGAGTACCTAGGTAGGTAGGCAGTCAACATAGCATGACTAGAGACAATACAGGTGAACTAAATTTTAATCCTGTCGGGATGCTTTGAATGTAAATTCAATCTTGAACACAGATAAGCCTCCATGACCTTAAACACTACCAATTCCTTATGAAAACACAATGCCTATAATTAATCGCACTTCTTGTTAACCACGCAGTAGGACCTCGTCACCTTTGTCTATCTGTGAGGGGCAGATTTATCTAGTAATTACGTGTAATATGCAAGGTGTCTCACTCTGCCGTGGAAAGGGATGAATGGCAGTGCTCAGCCACCTATCACTGTGGATTTAGCAATATTTGCTAACATCAACTTCCAAGGGAGCTTACAGTACTCCTGGTGGCTGATCTGTGTAACCACTATGGCCAATGAAGGTGGGTTGTGTGTTGCATTCTGGGCGGCTAGACTCATCCGATACCACCTACCCTGTAACTGGTTAAATAGAAGGGCAACTTTTATTTCTCCGAAAAGGTAGGGAGTGACGAATTTAATATGTTGATTGTTATTTTCTAGGAATTACATTTCCGTCAATAAATTCTCCGCTTTTGTCATAATATGGTGATATATTCTCAGCCCGTGTAGTCAGATGGGAGGTAACTGAGCCTATGGTTTGTTCATGGTACACGCAAGTAGGGTAGGAAGACATGCTTATATACATGATGGTAGCATGCCTTGTGCCATCTTACAGTACATGTCGTGCCTTTTTAAGCAAGGTATACCTTCATCAGCTCGGACGGGATGTTTTTGCCTTGCACTTGAATATTTGGCTCCATGCCATCTTTACACGCCTAGCCGGTGATTCTTCTTAAGGTACATATTTTTCATGGGGCGAGCTATCTGGTCAACTCATTCAATAAACAAAGCATCGAGCTTATGTCTCTTCGAGCTCTAACTATTTGCATATCTACAGACAACATTGATTTCATATTGTCTGATGGTGACAATGATAAATATCATTCTCCCAAGTGCGGTGTCTGCTTTGTATTTGCTCGTGTGCTGGCCATCATTGTCAATCGAGAAAATGGAATCAACTGACAAGTCTGTAGTGCTAATGGTGGTATTTGGCGGGTGAGGGTGAAGAGGTCTTATTGAAGGTGGCATATCGGCAACAGGGTGGAGGGGTTGAAGACTGTTGCTTGGTGATGAGTCGGTAAAGTATACTGTCATCTACATTCCAAAGCCACTGATGGATGACGCAAGGTTGGGGTCAGATGGCTAATTGGGGTTCAGCCTGGTCTCTCGCTGCTAAGACATCTTCATCGAGCTCTCCCATGACTTCAATAATGAGACTTAGGCTTTCCATGAATGAGTTGACAGCCACACGCAGCATTCTGTTGGTGGTGGCCTTGTACTCAACTCGGAGTACACTTGTCTCTGAATTGGTATCGACGGCATCTTCCGAGAGGGCCAACGCAAAGGTGCGTGACACCAAGGGAGATAATTCCTTGTCGACTTGGAGAGCCTGCAGAGCAGTTGAGGCCAATCGCGAGGTGGGGAATGGCGCTTCGATAGTCCTATGGAGGGGCAAGGGGATTAGCACGAGCATGTGAATAACGAGATGCCAAATCCCTAAAAGAAAGGCAAAATCATACAATGAACAAGGGAAGGCCGGATCTAGGGTCGCTGCCATGGTGATGGGGTTGCGGGATGTCGATGTGGATTGCATGAGCCGGGCCAAGCAAGCAAGGTCAGGCAGGCAGGTATTTGTTGACAATCAATGGGTTAGATGATGTGCAGGCTACAGGCTACCTGCTAGGCGGGGTTGATTTTGCCGATGCTCAAGACACTACAGTGAGGTTAGGTAACCTAAGACACTGTTAGGACTACGCTAAAAGAGGCTGATAAGATAACAGCCTGATAACGCATAGAATAAAACAGGGCGGTACTACATATGTATGCAGCCGCAGGTAATCAAGGTGGGATGAGGGGACGTGCACCTCAGGCCACGCCGGGGGGTCGATGGGCTGAGGGAATGGGGCAAGATGGTGTTGTTGCGTGCAGGCGGCCGCTGTCGCTGTCCACAGCGGGCTGTCCACTTGTGGCGCCGGCGACGGTTGCTAAGCAACGGACTACATAAACAGCACCTAACACAAAAGAGGAAGTGGGTCACATGAGACATTGCAACGGGTAGGCGCTGGACCTGCTGGACCCACTAGCCCCCCCCCGGCTCTCCCAAAATAACAACAACAATATACAACATACAAAAATCATCGTCACCTGCAACTTCACTATTCTCACACTTACACTCCTTCCACCTACTTCACTTTCACTTCACTTCACCCACTCGACAGCTGTGTGCTGCGCTTTGGTCCACGGCTTCACCACCGCCGAGCTTGCATATATACTTTGTCTTCCCCCATACCCAGCCCGGCCAATGCACTGACGGACGCGAACGCAGCCTGTCGAGTCACAACAAGCACAATTGCTTGCACTTTGTGTATCATACCGCTTACCGCCTGTTTGGGTCAACGGAGAATTAACCTTCAGATCGGTGGCTGCAACTGCACAGTAAAACTCAACAATTTGAACAGGACAATACAGAGACGGCCCGTGGCCACGGATTGCACCTTCAATCCATCCTCCTCCTCTTTCTTACCTTGGGGTACCCATTCAATCACCACAACCTTCCAGTAGGTGGGAGCAGTCGCCATGCCGTCCCCACGGGCATCCAATGCCGGACTTGTTATAGAGTATATTCCAGGTATGTTCTGTTGAAGTAGCCCTCTTGACCTTATGTTAGATCACCATATCACAATTACACACCGCTGTTCTGCCCGCTGCATTGATTGCTTGCTTGCTTATCTCGGGGATCTTTATTTCTTGTCGTATGGTTATCTGTTTCAATACTGTACATGTATAGATGGCAGGGTGCAACAGCGCCGAGCATGCCAGCTCATCCATCTACCCAACTCCAACCAGCATTGCATTTCCACCGCTTCTATCGCCACTTCTCAATTTGCCAGTGACACTGCTGACATATGCAGACCGCTTGTATCTGGGATCCTACAACCACCCGCCTACCTCCGAAACTGTCTTTCCATACCATGAGTCTCAGAGACGAGGCTCGCCGACCAAACGCTCTCAGCGACCTGTTGATGCTTCATCGGCTGCCTCATCTGCTGTACAACGTGCCCCTTGCTACTTCTCCGTCGACGACACCCTGCTCTACAACGCCTTCCACCACGATTTCGGTCCGCTGCACATCGGCCACCTATACCGCTTTGCACTGCAGTTTCACGATGTCCTGGGCGCAAAGGAGAACCAAGCCAGACCAATCGTTTTCTGGAGCCGCTCTGACCCCAAATGTATGTATACCTCGTCCTTGACCACGGGCCCGAGCCAGAACTAACCGTCACTATCAGCTCGAGCGAATGCCGCTTGCATGCTCGCATGCTATATGGTCTTAATCCAGTCATGGCCGCCACATTTGGCCCTCGCACCCATCGCTCAGGTCGACCCGCCTCTGATGCCATTCCGTGATGCTGGCTACAGCCAAGCAGATTACGGTCTAACCGTCCAGGATGTTGTCTATGGTGTGTGGAAGGCGAAGGAGGAGGGTTGCTGCGCGTTGGATGACTTTGACCTCGACGAGTACGAGAGATTCGAACGAGTCGACCAGGGTGATTTCAATTGGGTCAGCCCTCATTTCCTGGCATTCGCATCCCCTCAGTACAGCCCCGTGGCTCGTATTCCTGAATCCTCCGAGGCCTTTGCGGCGCTTCCGAAGACCTTAGAGGAGGTCGATCTTCATCCCGGTCTTCCTCAACCGTTTAAAAACGTCCTGCGACACTTTTCAGAGCGTAATATCGGCCTTGTCGTGCGGCTCAATTCCCCCCTCTACTCTCCCTCGTTCTTCGAGGCCTTGGGAATTCGCCACCTCGACATGATTTTCGAGGACGGTACCTGCCCTCCTCTCAGCACGGTTCGGAAATTCATCAGACTCGCGCACGAAACCATCACGGTCAAGAAGAAGAGCATTGCAGTACACTGCAAAGCTGGTCTTGGGCGAACTGGCTGTCTGATTGGAGCATATCTGATCTATCGACATGGGTTCACAGCTGACGAGGTCATCTCCTTCATGCGATTTATGCGACCGGGTATGGTCGTCGGCCCCCAGCAACATTGGTTGCACATCAACCAAGGTGTCTTCCGAGAGTGGTGGGTCGAAGAGAGGATCGAGCGGAAGCTGAGGAAAGAGATTCTCGCTGCCAATGCACAGCCAACCACACCTATCCGAGCCATGCAGAAAACCTCCTTGGGCCGAAATGCCCTCGCGTCGACGCCACCCAGTCGCACTCCCTCGAACCGGACACCACTTGGTGAAATGGATCAAGAGAGGCGCAACGCCGCCAACCAGGAGGACTACCTCCCGGCGCCGACACCGGGCCAGCAAGGAAGACGGGACGAGCGGATCGTCATCATCCGTACCAACGCAGCCAGATCCACCAAACCGTCGAGGAAGAGGGGACTGTTGCGACCGAGACAGACATGGTGGCAGTGCACAGGAAATCTAACGACGCCGAGTCGGAAGAAGAATGGATGTTGCGCATGCGCACTCGTCGGAAGGTATCCCATTCGCCGGAACGTAGTGAGAAGAGTCGTTCTTATAGTCACACGACGACCACCATCTACCAAGTTATCGACAACGATGCTTCCAACGACGCCGAGAACATAGGTAGCGCTCGGCCGAAGGTTGTAACCGACACTATCCAGGGCTCACCGACCCGTTCAGCAAGCGCATCCGGTGTTCTGACCAAGGTCCGAACCAGCAAGCGATCCCATGACTCGGCCCGTGCAAAAGAGTCCTCTGGTGTCCGCAAGACAAGCGGCCGAGTTGGCAGCGTCAACGTTGCTCACTCGCCTGTTCGCAAGGTATCGGCCATGTAGAGTACTAGTGGCGAGCCACTGGCATCTGATTAAAAACGACCCGTTCTATTCGTTTTGGCGCTTTCTTGCGTATCGATTGTTAATACCCTCCGCGGAATGCTACTCACGATGACGACTCTACGATTGGGTCATGTTTCGACTTGCATGCGCTGGCGTTTTGGTTGAACGAGGCATATGGATTTCCAATGCATTCAACTTGTGCTTTTTTTTTATAAAAACATCGCATTTTCAGGCGATCTGGCATGATAGATGCTTGTGGAGTGACTGGATCTTCCTTGATGACACTCTGATGATGACTTGTTTCTTCATATGGCGTTTGCAATATCTGGTCTACGGCTTCCAGGGGCGGTCTTATGGGCTTGGGCTTTTCCGTTTTGCTGGTTTTTGTGCATTACCTTGTTTCATACGAACGAATGGGTCGATACGGTTGTGGTTGCTTGCATGGAGCAGATAAAAGCATTTGGAGAAGTGCTGATCGTGTTGAAGTACATACGAGTCGGGGGGTATCGTATATGATGAATAGCTCTTTTTATGAATGACTTGTTGATGCAAACAATAAAGGATATGTACAAACTACCTTGTCGCGCCTAATTCTGGCTCTGCTTATTGATAAACCTATGTTAGAGTACCCGAACTGTCTTGAGACGTGTTTTGGTGATCATTGGTGACAAGGTTGTTACCGTCCTTCATGCTGACCATCTGTTACTAGTCTGGTCTTAGTACCCCCTGACACAAGCACCATAGGTAGTTCTGTTTTCGGTTTCTCGCCCCGTCTCCTTCGGCTTCTTTTCCCCCGCGTCATTTCTAAGCGACATCACATGCTTCGTCAACTTTAAATGGACAAAGCATGGAATACCCCGAAACACTCCTTCGCAGTGCCATCGGCCTCCTCCGCTCGCCGTGGTTGGGCGTCGCGGCCGCCGTTTTGGCTCTCGTCTTCGGGCTGATGATCGGTGGGGAAGACTCGGACCCGAGCATCCCCCGCGCCAACCTCGGCTACGCTACGTATCGCGGGACCTCGTCGCGCGGCGCCGGCGTCGCGCAGTTTCTGGGCCTGCGGTACGCCCTTCCGCCTACGGGTCAGAGGAGGTTGAGACGGCCTGTGGAGACCCTGGGGTGGACGCCGGGTGAAGTCTTGGCGGATACGGTGAGTTCAAGTGGTCGGCTCTGTCGTCGTCTTTGTGGGCTCTGGTGAATAGGTAGGTAGGTCTTGGATATGAGAATGGCCCTCGCAAGATAATCCGGGCTAAGCTCTTCATTGTGTAGGTCGTGAACATCTGAGATCATCAAAACTAATGGAATTCGGGCTTGCCGTAATTAGTTCGGTCCCATCTGTCTGGGCACCTCCCAGCCGTACCCGAACCCGCACCAGGACGAGGACTGTCTCTTCGCGAACGTCTGGGCGCCCGCGAACGCGACGGTCGAGTCGAAGTTGCCTGTGTGGCTGTTCATCCAGGGCGGTGGTGGGTTCGTTCCTGTTCTGTTGCTTGCTTACTTGTCTGGTCATCATGGGCAATCACTATCTATCTACGCATAATTATTTTAAAAAGTTTTAACGCAATTTTACTGTGTTGTAATTAAGTGGTAAAGCAGGCTACACGGCAAACAACAACGCGAATTGGAACGGCACAGCCGTAGTCGAGCGCTCGGGACACCACATCGTCCTCGTCAACTTCAACTACCGCGTCGGACTGTGGGGGTTCCTGGCGAGTCAGCGCGTCCGCGCCGACGGAGACTTGAACGTCGGCCTCCTCGACCAGCGCGCCGCGATGCGCTGGGTACAGAGACACATCGCGCAGTTCGGCGGCGACCCGCGCCACGTCGTTATCCACGGGGCGTCGGCGGGCGCCGGCTCCGTGGCGCTGCACCTCGTCGCGAGAGAGCGCGAGGAGAAGTTGTTCGTTGGCGCTGTGGGTGAGTCGGTCTTCTTCCCTGCGATGCCGTTTGTTCATGAGCTGGAGTGGCAGTTCGACCTTGTCCTGAGGCGGACGGGCTGTGATGGTGCTGGTGTCGAGCCGATGGCTTGTCTCCGGAGTAAGCCTGCCGCGGTCTTGCAGGCGGCGAATGTCCCTGCTGTTTTTCCTGCGCCCCGGAGGCGCCCGGACCGCTGTTCTTCTGGACGCCCTGCGTTGATGGTGACATCTTGCCTGATCTACCATATCGCCTCTTTGAGAGGGGGGGCGTTTGTCGACGTGCCTGTCATTATGGGAAGCACGACTGATGGTAGGCTGTTCCTCATATGACTTAATCGAGTCCAGCTTAACTGGAGTGATTTCGAACGTCTACTTACGAGAATCTAGAAGGCACAGTCTTCGCGGCCGATGCGTCAACACAAGGCCAAATGGCGGCATTCCTACAAAGCAACTACCCACACTTATCCCCGTCGAACACAACCGCACTCCTAGCACACTACCCGCAGACAGAGAGCCTACCACATCACAACCCCTGGTTCCCGTCAACAGCAAAGGCATACGGAGAAGCAACATTCACGTGTCCCGTATCGCACATCCTAAGCGCCCACGCCCGGCACTCACGCACGTCCCGGGCCTGGGGCTACCGGTACGACGTGCGGGATGCGGACAACGAAGCCGCGGGGCTCGGGGTCCTGCACATCTTTGAATCGTGGGCCATCTTCGGGCCCGACAGCCCTGCTGGCCCGGGCCGAGGGCCGCGGAGCTACTATACGTACAACGCGGCCGTGGTCCCCATCATGATGGATTACTGGATCTCCTTCGTGCGCACGCTGGATCCGTCCTCGCTGCGGTTTCCGGGTGCCCCGGTCTGGACGCGCTGGGGCCGCGAGGGGAGGAGATTGCGCGTTAGGACGGAGGATATTGAGGTTGAGAGCGTACCTGGTGATCAGATGGCGCGGTGTGCGGTTTGGAGGGATTTGGCACCTGTTATGAGGCAGTGAACACTTGGCTAGCTGTGCGTACCGGCGTCTAGGTCTTTTTGCATAGCCGGGTCCGCGACGTACCGGGTGACGTGTTGCGGCTCGGTTGGCGGAGGAAAGCTGCCAGACTACAGAACTGTCTCACTAAGCCATGACGCCATGTAGAGCGTCGGCTAATATCTACTCTTATAAAAATAACTTTCAAAGTCGAATTCCTGGCCGTTATAGTTGTTGTATCACTAGCAATCGAGGAATTCGAGTATTTCCTGCAGCAGTATCACCACCACTTGTAATCGACGTATGTCGCGGTGGCTTATCTCCACCAGTCGTCTTTCCCAACGTTGAGCGAGCCTACGTGACCAGCCCGGGGGGATGCAGATAGTGACCAACTCAGAAAAGTACATTGTGATTTACGGAAGACCTGCATAACATACCTGCATATTCTGGCACATTCTCCAATCTCCCTTTTCGTCGATTCCGTATTACTAGCTCATGGCTTAAGCATGTGGCCCCTTATCCCCTAACTCTTACCAACAGTGAGACCCCGAAGTCGGCATTACGTCCTTATCTCCGACAGCCCAAAGATAAGCCCATATATAGTATCCTAAATGGTGAAGTGGTTATGATCATAAGCTGTCAAGGAACGCTACTAAATTGTCAGGCACTGGGTTAGCAGGAGGGTTGAACGTGGGTCGCTTCCGCGCTCTCTGGTGGCTGTATCATATATAGAAGGCTATATAAGACTAAAGGGCCTCCCATTCCAGAGGAGAGCCCCAGATATCAATAACAATGGCCAACACTGGAACATGAGTGTGAACTGTGATATACGTATCAAGGGATTATTATAATACCTGTCTGGAGACTCTCTGCGTAGTTAACATTCATTTAGCGTAGTTGCGGAACAAATTATAGCTATTCAGGGAAAACTCTATAAAACGGCTGTTCAAGCTCGTATTATTTTGCCGAGACCCTCCCGAATGCTTTGAATCTCAACCTCAATCTTTTCTAACCCATATTGCTTGGCTTTCTCACCCCATCTGCATATGTACATATCAAGCGAGTTGGTCCTGATTTGAAGCAACGTCTTTATGATCATGAGTAGCGCGATGTTGTCTTTAATTTCAAACGAGCCGATTTTGACTGGCGGAACTGCGTGCTCTTGTTGGGGCTCATTATAAGAAACAGTTGGAGAGCCTTGCATACGATCCAGGGAGAGGTCGAGGGCGAATCTGAAGCCCGCGGCGAAATCTTGGACGAGCTTGGCTAACTGCTCTATGACAAGGAGGAGGAGAATGGCCAGATCTTGCGACAAGATACAAGCCCTTGGGCAGTTCTCGATACTTTGCAGTTGCGCGAATGATTCTTCGAATAGAGGAAGGAAATCTTCGACCTTGGCGCAGTTGATCGTAGCACCATTGGCACTTATCCCCGGTTTTGTGCCGGGCTCTCCGCCTAAGGTCCAGCCACGGAGAGCGGATAAGGACCATGTCGTTGCCTGGTAGCAAGTGCAAAGGGGTTCTAGGGCGTTGGATGTCCAACCTTTACCAGCCGGGAATAACGTGGCCACATCAATTGGGCTATTCACATCACCCATTGCCCATTTGTCTCCATCATCATAGGACTGCTCAGGCTGGAAAGGGGGGAACGACTGGAATACGGAGGGTGGTGGAGTAATTGCCGACGCAGTTTGAGCGCCCAGGTCTAAAGGTTGTTGCGCGGTGTGTAACTCTACCAATAAGTCGAAGTCGAGTCCAAGAGACTCGTCAGGCATAGATTGCCATTTGTTCCAATCTGTCGGGTATACTCGAGGAGAACTCGATGTACTCGGTGAGTGACTGGCTATGTTTGACTGCTCAGACGAACCGAAACTAGTTGATTCTGGACTCATGTCGTTGTCATCAAGGCTTAGGCTGTCGCGGTGCGGTCGTCGAGTCTGGTCGTTCCTATAATAACATGCTATTCCTCGCCCCTTACACCGCTGGCAAACAGTGCCATTTAACGTGCCACTGCATTTGACTTTTGAGATGCGACATTTTTGACATGCTGAGCCTCGTCCACATTTTCTAGACTCGGCAGGGAATTCGGTTAACCCTGCCTTTCTTTGTCCCTTGCCGAAAGCTAAAATGCCGTACATAGTTGAGCAAAGAGAGGGTGATTAGCTATTGCTTACCGGCCTCAAAAAAGAAACTGAAGAATTCCTTAGCCATAGGTGACTTTGTTTCATAAAGCTTGAGACTGCACAGTGATGAGCTTTCTGTACACGAAATAGACTGGCCGAAGCTGATCTTTTGAGCCCTTCGTGCAGTAGAAATTGATTGGGACATACATACATTAGATCCCGGTGCTATTGTGCATTTAGGGGTTCTTGCGCTGAGGACCCTGGGCAAGCCAGAACCACAAGCTTTGCCAATAACAAGACATGTTATTCGGCCTGGCGATATGCTATAGGCTCGGTCGTCACCTTTGCATGAGGCGCCTAATATTAACGGCTCAGGCTCCTGATAAAAGACGAGAAGCCTATAGATTCGATATCTAATATGCCAGCAGAGTATGCAGTATTGCCTCTTAGTGCGTCATTGTGCATTCGCCCCTCCAGGGTAACTTGACGGCGTTGGTCGGATGATTAGTGAGTTGGTTGGTAAATAATGCAACCCCGGGTAGGGACTTACGCATCCTTCGGCGCTCATCTAATCGGGCAGCACTGAGACACGATAATACAAGCCTATGCCACAAGGTCTACTGGCTTGTGTTTTACATGAATTCATCAAGGCTTCAGCGTAATGACGTCATAGGCACGGCTTGGGATAAAGGAGCAGTATAATTTCCTACCCTCAAGCCCGTTGGTTCCATTTCGTCTGAAGGTAAGGCTCCCAGGTGATGATGGGTCGGTGGTTAGTCGCTATGAAGTCAATATTTAGATACCGTGCCTAGATTTCATTAATTTCCAGCTCCCCATAGGGAGTCTGCAGAGCTTGGGTCATTATACGAGAAGAAATCCAGGAGTAACTACAGCAAGGACTGCTAGATAACCTCCTATGACCTTAGCGCCTAATACTATGCTTGTAAAGTTAGTTGCAGAAGCGAGAATCACAAATCGACGATTCCCACTGACTAGTCCGATCGCTGGGCCTTGAGAAGATTCGAGCACTGTCTCAGATTCAAGCAATTAAACGTGTAATTTCTGATATAGAGTGCCGGAATAGCCGGGGGATAGACTCTTTGTGATATGACCACGATGATCGACAATAAAGAAATAGTAAATAAGCAAGGGGTGTCAGAATTAAGCGATTCTAATTAGTTGTGTATTAATTGAGTTAATTGTATATAAAGTTATATTTTTGCGTTTATGCGCGCTATATTAAATAAATATAAGTAAAAAATCCATTCAATAGGGCTATTATTTCTACTTTTAAATTTAATATACCTTTTAAAAAGCTTTATTTATATAAACCTTTTTAAAAAAAATATATTAAATTTAAAAATAAAAATAAAGGCCCTATTAAATAAATTCTTTACCTATACCTATTTAATATAACGTGTACAAAACATAAAAAATATAAACTTAAATATATAATTAATTTAATAAATCATTAATCAATTAGAATCGCTTAATTCTAACACAAAACTGCCTGCTTGCTTAAACAGCCGCACGGGCTACCTCTGTAAGCCGTTTTACAAGTTTGTAAGTAAATCAAAGAGAGTTTGCTATTCAATCAAATAAATTTTGTTATTCGATCGGGGAGGATTTGTTATTCGGTTATATAAAGTTTATTCGAAAGGGCCACGAAATATAGCAGAAGGAAAGAACAAAAAATAAGACAGTACACCTATATGTTTGTATGATTCACTCTATGTATAGCCGTTGTACTAGAAGCAAAGAGAAATCAATAATGTACAATGAAACAAACAAGAATAGCTGTATTGTCTACCCCTTAACATTGATGTTGCCAGTAATTTCCGCATTTAATAGTACTACGTACGCTCCCTGCACTCTTCCTAAACGCCATAATTACCAATTCAATAGTGAGAAAAGCTAAAAGAAATAACAGCTTACAACTAGTGAAAAGCACAGTGTAGCGACAAATACTGCGCATAGAGATATCAAGAATGAGACTGTCTCCCGAAAAACGCCTCTCTCATCTATGTAATGCTCCTCGCGTAGAGTTAATATAGAAGCTATAAAGAGGAGTGCACATAGAGCTGTCTGTTGTGTAGATAGAGTTTCCCAAGATGGCAGGAGTCCCATGGTGCCTATTTGATAAGTTGATAAGATCTTTTTATATCTTCCGTTTTGTGCGTCGTTATTAGTTTTACCTGTATATTGTTGTTACTAGCGAAGCAATAGACTGGATGCTGAAGGGACTATGAAATGTTGGTCGACTAATATTGTATGGATGCAAAGGAATATATATATGTGTGTGTGTGATGGCTCTACTTCCCGAGCGTTTATTGGCTCTTTGGAGCGAAGTTATATGTCGAGATTAGTATTAAGTTGAAACAATGTGCCATTGTTCGAAAGCGCTTTATTCGTAAGGTACAATACTTTAAATAAAACACAAAGAAAAAAGGTGACTTATGCTTGGAAGTAATAATACTTTGCCTCTTTTATTTAATAGTAGTTCACATTATTCATTTGTGTTACGCATTGTGAAAGGAATGGGGAGCCCCTCTGCCTTCGTTGTATGATGCTGACTTACCTAATATGTGACACATGTATCCGAATAGCTGGGACCTACATTTAAGACTGGAACCTGCATATCATGTATCAAGTCATATCAGTGTGAGACTGGGCAAGGCTTCAGCTTCCAACTTACCCGTGTATTTCCTGATAATCCAAGATCGATATACAAAAATGGTGCAGGCAAGGAGAAGTGAGGCAACAACGAGAGGCGAAGTTATACAGAGCGTATAGTCTATGGATCTCCTACCCTGGTAAAATAGGGGACAAGTCCTTCTTAGTCTTTCGACGCTCTAGAAGATTATTTGCAAATTTAAATATTCTTCGACGTCCTTGATAGGCTAAACCTCACTTACCACTCTAGGGAATTTTTAACAGGGACCCATTCACGGCTGCTATAAATGACATCCTCCCAAGACTGCAGATAGTCAACTAGATAACGGCAATTGGTGCTGGCATTCGCTTGCTTCCTCTCCCCCAGTCTCCTGTCTCCACTTGCTATAGCGCTGTCTTGATTTTTCGTATCTAAGGTGAGGGGACCTCTTCAAATTCTTAGCACTGGATGAAATTGGGGCGACTCTTTTATCATCAAATAGCATTAACTCATACATCCGTAACAAAACTCTCCGGCTATAATACGTCCAGCAGCTACGTAGCCCTAATGGTTCTGTGTATGTAGAAACATTATACCAAGAATAGTGTCACGGATCGCTACGGATTAACCCTCGGAGCCCTGGGGCCTCGGGCACGGGCCCATGGCCCGCGTATATATACGAGCTACTAGTCGATCCACCCTTCGTGGCCCTCCTCTGTTGACACAGAGTCGGGGTCAAAACTAGGAATCAGGTAAAGCCAATCAACTAGCTCATACAGCCGAAAAATGGGCCTAAAAATAGGGCATAAACAAGCATCTTCAGTATGGTCTTTTTTTATTTCTAACCAAAAACACTTATTATTTAAAAATTAAGAAAAAAAAAAAAATCTTAAGCTTAAAAAAATCTATTTAAAAAGTTAAAAATATTTTATATATAGTATTTCTACGTATAATATATATTGTATATATAGCTGTTAAAATTAAGCGATTTTAATTGATTGATAATTTATTAAGTTAATTGTATGTAAAGTTATATTTTTGCGTTTGTGCGCGCTATATTAAATAGGTGTGGGTAAAAAATCCACTTAATAGGGCTATTATTTCTACCCCTTAAATCTAACACACCCCTTTAGAAAAGCTTATATAAATAAAGCTCTTTATACAATAAAATCGGATTTAAATAATTTAGATTAATCTAATTAAATTAAACTTTTTTAAATTTTTAAACTAAATAAAATTATAAATATATTGACTTTTATTTTAGTATAATATAACTTTTTATAATATATTTTAGTAATAACTATTAAAACTAATAAATAAGTTAAATTAAAATATAGTTTATTTATACTTAAGCTTTAAAAAAACGAAAATAAAAAAAATAAAACGTAAAAAAATATAGTTAAAAGAATAATATATAAATAAAAAGTTTACTATAAAATTANATAAAAAAATAGCTAAAAAAATATAATAGTAAAATTAATNTAATATNAAAATTTATATTATTAAAAAATAAANTATTATAAATATAAATAATAAAAAAGTTATAAAAAATAAAATTTTAAACTATATTTTTAAANCTTTATTAAACTATATATTATTTAATAAACTATAAAAAATATAATAAATAAAAAACTATTAGCTTATAATTAAAAATAAAACTAATATAAAAAAAATAAAAATTATATAATTAAATTNTATATTTATTAATAGGTTAATAAAATAAAGTAGCTTATAAAAAATATTTTTAAGATTATATAATTAGCAGCTAAAAGTTAAAACAAAATTAATAAATTTAAGCTATAAAAAAACGAAATTAATAAAAACAAAAAACAAAAAACTAATTAATTAAACAAATCACTAGTTATTAAATTATAGCAAGGATGCAAAGATAGTTTATTGCTAAATCCTAATCTTTATATTTATCTATAAAAAATTATAGAAAAGATAGAGATCTAATACTACAACCACTGTGTACAGATGTCTACTTATAGTGGGGTTGAATATGTGTGACAGGTGCCAGCCAGCTGACACTGTTAATGGAGAACCCTGCGACCCGGATAGCTGCTCTTGCTGCTGGCTTCTATGCTATCTCGTTCATGCTCATCCCTCCGGCATTGAAACTCCCCGCTTTAATAGGCAAACTGTTAACCGTAAGTACTAGCCGATCGTCTGTGGTCACATGTTATATTGGGACAGCCCCTTACGAGGCTTTAGGTAAAGACAGCCTTGAAGACATAATACAATACACGTGTTAACATACACGGAATATATAAGCACGTTAGGAGCGCTCGCATGCTCATAAACATAGGTATCTTCATATGAAGAGAATTGATCGCGCTTAAGCTAAGCGAGCTGTCGCACGCCGTGTAGGTATCTCCCCACATGGTACACTACTAGATAGCGCGTATCACATACTATCACATACGGAGTGTTGCTTGGAGCACCGTTTCACTACCGTAAATGTCACCTACCGTTTCGGGCAGTACTTATACAGTGACAGGAAATTCATCTCTAGCATACCATTAGGGATACCGACTACTCAGAATTCTATCTAGAATTCCACTTATTAATAACATACTGGCAGGGGCCTACTTCAGCTCCTAGTTATTTATTTATTGTAATTTTTTCAATATGGAAAAACGTCGCTTGGATAGAGAACTAGCTGCATTCCTAAATAAGAAGAAAGAAACCATAGCGCTTCTTCATAGTCCCGACCCGGATCGGTCTGGTAAGCTTCGATGTTGCCCAGCACCTTCTCCTACTCTTCGGGAGGTTCTATATTTCAGAGAGCCTAGATTCAATGGCCCATCGCCGTCACATTGATCAAGAAATGGTGATCTTGAAGACCAAAGCCTGACTGTCGAGGCTAAAGCCGCTCTCGTCGGCATATGGCAGCTTACCACTATTCATATACCCATCCTGAGTAATAAAATCATTATCGCTCAAGCTGAAGACGAAGTATTCACCGTTAGCAGCTGTTGGGTTGACTGGCACCAGACCTAGCGACTCCCATTTTTCATTCTACACATACTGTTAGTCATGTTTTTGACATACTGCACATAGCCGTCGAAATCAACCCGAAATAGTCGGATGGGCGAAATAACTCACTAGCAACCCTGCATCCGTGACCCCGCCGTTATGTACCTTAAATCGGCCAAGCTGCGCATTCACATTAAAATCCAAGAAGCTGCAATATTTCGCAGTCGTGATGCTCTCCGAGAGAGAGCCTGTATCGGCGTCCGCAACGGTGCACGTCGCTTCCGTGCAATCATAGGTGCCTATAGCCTTGAGATTCGTCGCCCCTGAGATATCGAATACGTCGATCTGGCGGTACACGGACTCGGTAACTTCCTGGCCATTGCCAGCATTGGAGTCACGGGACAGTACGAGGAACTGCCCGTTCCCAAGAGCGAGGATTTCAGACTGGGCTGCTACCTTGGGGTTCTTGCTCGGCTTTGCCGTCGGATCCACGTATAACGGCAAAGGCACAATCCACTCTCCCGAGTAGATCGGTGCTCGTCTATCGCTGACATCGTATTTAAGGAAGCGCGTATATCGTTGAGTTTGCTTGTTAAGGCCCTGTGGCGGTTTAGTTGTGCCTCCTAACAATGATGGAGCACACGTAGGGCGAGGTAAATCCACGCAACTGCCAGTCATAGAAACTTAACGTACACCTTCTTGAACAGTTGCGGCTTGTAGCAAAACGTATAACGACTTCCCATCCGCGGACACGGTTAGACCTTCGAATCCTATCATTACGCGATGGCTGTCAGTAACATGCTTCTAAGTACTGGCGCCGTTTTACAGCCGCACCGTGGTTGTTGTCCCGGCCGGTGTCGGGATCTGCTGGCGTAACATCATCACCAGCACCGTCTTCATTATAGCGAGGGGGGCTATCGGCCGAGAATGAATCTGTGCCGTTTCGCTTTGGCACAATTGACTCCGGGGGGCGGATAGCAGTGAGCATCTTCCCTCTGCGGTTGAAGAGATCTAAAATATTGGTATTGAGAAACGCTTCGTGGCTCCGTGGGAATGATCGACTAACAAATATATGGCCCATACTCGTCGGAGACCCAAAAAGTCCCGTCGTCGTTCACACTTCCACATCACGGATCAGTGATTGCCAAGAGGAGGCTTGCACTTGGTATTTACCACGTTAGGTGAAAGCTGACATTGACATCACTTACTAAAGTCCTTCCGGGTCTATTGGAATCCGCTTTCCACCCGGTCCATCCCCGCCAAACCCGTCACCCTCGTATGTAGCGACAGGCAAGTTAGGGAAACCGGCATATGAAATATGCCCCTCTGCATCACCATCTAGACCAGTGCATGGCGTACCGTCAGGCCCCGAAAATTTAATTGTATCTATGTACTGGAATTCCAGGTTCGGGGCTGATGGCGTTGATATAGTCGCTTGATGTTGAGGTGTGAATAATATTTTGAATTTGTGTACTCGTGGATTGTAGTTCAGAGTGCCTTCCGTGTTCCTATCTCCATGTTAACGGTGACTGTACTAGATTCCTCCTCAGAGTGCTCTAAGCCGTATAACTGTCAACGGCGCAGCTCTAGCGCGGCTGGTCGTAGATATGTTCGTCAAGGAGACTGCTCTTAGTAGCTTCCTCTACCCACCAAAGGTGAGTAGTAGCAGCACACCATTGCAATGTCTCAAGACACATCAAAATGACCAGGAGCAGCAGCTTCAACATAATATCTCAACAGCGCTCGGCGGATTTTAGAGCTGCGACTTACCAGCCTCTGTCCGGAAGTGACCATAGAATCCCCGAATAGCTGCCGTTGTGATGCTTCTTCCACTTGCTCTGGTCAAGATGCAGGGATGAGCCCAACCCCCCCAATGTGTCGCCAAATTTGTCGACTGCATTTGAAGACACGAAACCGTAGCCGGCCAGCTCATCGTATACATAGCTATTGCCGTTACATGTCGTGCTATTTACGCCTACGACGCGGTTTTCAAGGGCTGCGCCGGAAGCGCAGACAACGAGAGTTGCGGCGAGGAGTAGTCGGGTCATCATTTCATCGAACGAATTGCCCTATGAGGGTTGGTGAAAGAAGAGAGCTGCAGCAAACTGGCTAGGACAGGAAGATCCAGAGTAGAATCTACCTCGCATAAAAAAGCCGCGTCTCCATAACGCCAACTTATATCGTATGGAGTACGACAACGACCCAGACGTGCACGTACTCGATCGATGCGGGTACCACGTGCGCGTCCACCTCATCTCAGCTTCAGCAGCTACTATCAATGAAGAAGGCGCAGCACAAGCTCTCCAAAGAGGTAGGTCACATCTGTTGTGCGGGTAAACGACATGGGGAACAGGGACGTCGAGGGTTAATGCCATTCGATGCTTGTCTTGAGCAATTATTTATTCCTGGCACGTTGCGTGTAGACCACATCTCATTCGTCGAAGCCCAAAAGGGAGCACGTGGGGTGTTGCCGTTCTTCGACAGCAATGGAACACTGCCGCCCGTAATTCCCCGGTCTGATATTTACCAAAGGTTCCTTTCGGGCAGTATAGGCTTCCAAAATACTGTAGGTAGGTACATCAAGCAAAGCTCATCTAAATCGGCCAACAGACCTGGCAGCGTCGTAGCGGAGAGGCTGCCAGCCATCACAGCGGTTGATGATTTGCCAAATGTACTCTCATCATGTGTGGTCGCTATGGGTTTGAGCTGGAGAGATCCGTTCCGGTTAGTGGAATATCCTCTCCGGCTGTGCCGAGTGGTCTTGGCAAAACTACCCAGGCTCTGTTATGAAGCCATCGGCCCACCAGCTTTTGGTACGCAACAGTTTTCGAATGTGCAGTACGTGCCGCTTCTTCTTCCGAGCCGTAGAACGAAGTCGAAAAATGGTCTATAAACTACGATGTTAGCCGGTATTTCAAAGGCAGCCAAATCTGCCATCGAAGCTTCCTTACCGAATCCGTGGGCCTCATCAGGCACGAGGAGCCAGCGCACACTTTTCCGGCCATCTACGTCAACCTGCTCAAATTCGAATCGCTCATCGTCGAGGATGAGAGATTCCCTATCACGCGCCGGTCTTTCCTGGCCCGCCATCTCGGTGAAGGGGGGCACGGCTCGGCCAGCCAATTTATTTGCCATTCTCCAGGCCTCGTGCGATAGGTGATCTAGTTCGGCCCTATTAAGAAAACGTGCGGTGGCAGGTCGTCACGAAGGGCGAAGTAAGGCGATAATAGGGGGTCACGGAGATCGTGGCCGATTGGAATATAGCTCCATCGGAAAGTTTGGCCCCAGCCAGCTAGGAGATCGCTTGATTTCCCTCTTGTACCGGGGTTCAAGTCAGGTTTGTAATAGCGCATTTTGAGCTTTTCCTTCGTGTGGATTGTCTGGTCCACTAAAGGGTATATAGCAATCACAGCAGCCGGCCTGACCTTGTCGCGGATTGATGGCAGTTGGCATACACTCAAGGTTAGACTTCCACCCGCGAAAACCCACCAACTGCAATTCGACTCTTATCCAGCGGCAAGCTCTCGTCGTTGAACACGGCTAGCATGAGGGCCTCGATGTCGTACGTCGCCGTTGGGAAAGGATGCGCTGGCGCTTTCCGGTAGTTTAGTTCTATGACGAGGACGTTATGCATGGTGGCGAAGCGCTCACTCCAAACGTCGTCGTCTTCAGGACTACCCATGCAAAATCCTCCGCCATGGATGATAAAGACAGTAGGGAGGGCTTGAGGCAATGTCTGATCATAGCCCCTCGGGAAAAATATGCTATAATAACGAATTGGCCTCGTTAGAAGACAATTTTTTATTTCTTTGCCATTGGTGCGCAGCACCTAGGCAGCTTACACATACCTGATGGGCAACTGTGGTCGGCATTCGTATATCTTGACAAAGTTTGGCTTCAAGCTTGGTGGGTAGAACCACTGATACCATTCTCTGGCCCATTTCATACCCATGGCTAAACTCTGTGCCGTGACAATAGAAGCACCTTCGTACACCCGCGAAAACAGATGCAGCTGAGGCTGAGTATCCTGAGCAAGGGGCGTGTCCGTCATGATTGTAGTATAGAGCTGGCGAACATCTTGTGAATGTCCATATCCGTTCTCCTGGTATTTTAGAGAAGGGGATTATACAATTAAATAGCTAGCTTGGTTGTTGCTATTATTGGCATGACATGCGACGGCGGCCATGGTTCTACAGTAGTGGGAGTTGCATGAAACACCATAATGCCAGGAGGTTAGTGAATCGCCGATCACACCACCATCTATTACCCGAATAGCCGTCGGATGCATAAGGCATTACTTGCATTGTCTCCAGGCTTACAAATATGAGGCGAATATGTCATCGCAGGTACCCCCGCGACCTACTTGTATCATGATTCTATAACTTGCCCGATCGTAGTAAAGAGTGTACATACATTGCATTGTATAATCTACTCACATCACGAACCACGGCCTATTCCCAGTACCCTTACCCCAGCTAGTCTACAGTAGTGGGTGCAATGCAGCACATCTTAGTCAATCTCGAGTGAATGGTCGGGAATCTAGCCTAGGACGATCCCATAACCGCGTGCAGAATTGGCCCAGTGTAATACAGCAAACTTCGAAAGTGTCAACAAAGTCCAGCTTATAGCCCAGAGACCGACTAGGCTTATTGCTGTCGAGCCCAAAGGCTACGTTTACGTATTTTTTCTCGAATCTACTTCTAGCCTTTATAGTAGTAGCATGACTATAGAATTGAGCTATGAATCGCGCGCGAAGGGAAAAGCTGGTCGATAGCGCACCCAACACTATGTTATCTATCACCTTGGTCTTGCCCTAAACATGTAGGGGATCTTGGGTTGGGAAAATTGGCAGAGTTGCTCCTCGGGACCTATACTATGATCGTGTGACCGCCTACACTTGATCCAATGAGATGGGGATGTCATCGTACGACACCGCTCGAACTCAAATTAATTATTTTCATCGGTATTAGCTCGTTTGATACGGCTAATTTTGCCATATTGGCGTCAGCGCAGCAGTTCGTCGCCGCGCTGTACATAATGCCTCTTGCCTTCTTGGAACATAACAGGTCCCCAAGATAATCCGTCTTGCTTAGCGCGCATATCTCTTTCTGACGTTCTTTCTCAACACTGCCTAAGTCTGGACATTGCGGCTTGCCTCTCTAGCACAGCCCGAAATAGCCTACACCGTCGTCTGCACCGCCGTCTGCACAGCGGCTATAACAATCAAAATCATTACTATGCCACCCGAGGCGCAAAAAGGGTAAAATAGGTCAAGTAAAATAACGAAAGCCATAGTCCTAAAAAAACAAGTAATATTATCACCAAATAAAAACAACACCGTTTAATTATACTTTATAAGCCTTTATAGTATATACCTATATATCCACTTTTACACAACAACATATATATAGTCTTGGCTGCTACTCCTCGCTTAACTAACTATAGGTCCTTAGTTATTAGCCTTTAAGTATAGTAGTAGCTTCTACGTACTTATTTTTATAGTTTGTTCAACATTTTAATTACTACAAAAACAAATAAGCTAATATAAGTATCCATCCGCCTATATTTATCTCTTGCTTAGTATAATATAGCCATCTTATCCCACGTTTATCAACCAAGCTTTAAAAATTAAAATACATCGATCAAAAAATCTTTTCGCTAACTCTATTATTTAAAGGTTAAATAAAGTCCAAAAAAGTATTGCGCTCCTTTTGCTCCTTTTGCTCCCTATATACTTTATTTAACAGCACATTTAATACTGCCGCTTAGCTACTTTGTCATATTAAACAATATTAACATTTATATTTAAAAAACATTATTAACTATAATTATAGGTTTTATTACTTCTAAAAACCCCTTACTTTAATAAAGTACTACTATATAAAATACACCACAGTATATAATTAACCCGTTAAAATCATATATTAATAGTAATTCCTATAACTAAGCCCTTCTCCTATTTAATAAAGAAATATGTAACAACATATTAAGCTTTTTGTTGTTTAAAGCTATCCTCCTTAGAACGGATTACAAAACGCTATCCTAAAGCCATAGCCCAATCAACAACAATAAAAATAATTACGCTTTCTAGTAACTAAAAACAACAAATATCGCTAACTTTAACGCTCTATTTATAAACCAACCTCTTTATATTTAACAACACCTTTAATAAACTAAACTTTAATATAAAAAATCAAGTTTTTACTCCTATTTTTAAAATAGTCAATATAAAATCAAATCGTTTTAATTATATTACTATTTTATATATTTTATACGCAAATAAATAATTTAACCCTTAATCCCCTTTATACCTTAACAATTACTAACATAAATCCGCCTATCTCTTAGTTAAGCTTATATTAATATAGCTTTTTCTACTTTTAATATATCACCGTTTTTTACTTAAAACTAAAAAGCTCTTAGCTTATAATAGCTTATAATCCCAACAAAAAAGCTATTAAACCAAGCCCTTTTATTAACTTTACACTTAATTAGTACTATATCTAAAGTCTATAAATAAAAAAATCCCTCGTAAATAACAAAATAAATACTAACACAAGCTTAAAAAGCAAAACAAAGCTTTTATTAATAAATAAATCAACTATAGTACTTAAAATAAATAATTAAGCACATTAAACTAAAAATATTACAATATATAATATTTACTTTAAAAGTATAAAGTTTTTTTAATATTAGTTGCTTTTTAATGCTCATTTTTATTCTTAAAATAAAAATATATTAATTTAATATTAAACATAATCTCTTTAAATCCATTCAACTAGTATTTTATTCTTAAAATCACCATTAATATTTTAGCATATATATATAGTAAACAATCTTATAACACCTTTCTTTAACTATTAAATTCTCCTAATATTTTTATCATTATTTTTTTGTTTTTTTTTAACTATTAAAACTATTATATAATAGCGCTTTAAACTTATTAAACTTTATTTTTAAACATAATAAAGTAGCAAATTTTATTTATAAAATCTATAATATAAACATAAATTAAAACTTGTTTTAATCGTTTAACCTATATATTAAAACTTAATAATCAACAAACAATTTAACATATAGCCGTTATATCTTTTATATATGTTCTAATTTTTTTCTATCATTAATTTTTTAACTATAAAAACAACAAAGTAAATCAAGTCAAGTACAACAAATAGTCTTCATATTAGCTATAATAACATATATTGTATAAAACTAAAGTTTATAAAAAAGAAAAAACAAGTACAAAGTATATATAGTTAGAATACCTATAAATAGGTAGCCTATAGTAACCCTAGGCAGCTTTTAGTGCAGTATGACACCCGCCACGTTCAGCCATTAGGACAAGGCTTTTAACCAGCCATCACTAAGTAAGCAGGGGGGGCTACGGGCCATGCCCTCACAGGCCACTTTTTAACCACCCCGATTACGCAATAACCTATATAAAAGATTGACTAATTTTTTTAATTAATATTATTTTTATTATTTTTATTTGATTATTATTTGAAAATTGTCTTTTTGCTTTTTATTATAATTATTTTAAAATTTTTAATATNAATTATATATTTTTATAATATATAATATAAAGNNCTAANAACTTTGAAAAAAAAGCTAAATAAGTAGTTATTTTAAAACTTAATTAATACTAGNATNTTTAAAGCAATATAATAGTTAATAATTAAAGCTTAATATTAATAATATATAACAAAAAAAAAAATTTTTAAAAATTTAAAAGTTTAAGCTATAAAATAAAAAATAATAGTTATATAATACTAAAATTTAATTAAAAATACTAAGGTTATATAAAAAATAAACTTAACTTATTTATATTAAAGTTTATTATATTTAAAAATAAAATTGTTTAAAAGCAATAAAAATAACTTTATAAAAAAAATTATAAAATATATAGCTTTTTATATATAAATATATATTATAGCTAACTAATTATTATTAAGGTTAATAACTTTTTTTATATAATAGTACTTGCTATACTTAAGTAGAAAGTAGTAGCTATAGGCTACTATTACTATAGATTAGATTAAATCTATAGATTAAATAAAGACGGAAGGATAGGCAACTGCCTAAGTCTTTAGCCTCCGGCTGGAGCCTTAGCAGTTCCTTCCTTTCTTCCTTATTTTTAATATATGGACTTATAACGCTACCCCTAATAGAGCATACTAAATTAGTAGGCACTGTGTTTTAATGCCAAGGATATTGGTTAATTCTAACTCAAACCTCGGTATGCTTTGACCTATTTTCCTGGTTGATTCATTCCTTGAAGTTTATTACTTGTGGGTATCGAATAGGAAAGGGAAATCAAGCCCTTGCCTATCCATTCTATCTTCGCCAATTGAGTATGTGTATGTGAGTATGATGCGATGAGTCTACTTGGGTAAGTAGATAAGTAACAAGAGTGCTCCTCTTTCCAGGTATTAGGACGCTGGCCGTGACGCCTACGCTACGGCGGACGGTGTGCTCCTCACCAGCTTCAGCTTTCTTTTTCTCCGCCTCCAACATTTGTATTCTTTCTCTCCTCCACCTTGGACCATGTTTAACAACAATCCAAAGTACGGGAGACGGAATCGTGAAGAGAAGGGCAAGTAGCGTATAAGCCCAGCCTCTGCCTATTCCTCTAATAATCGGCTCGATTGAGGCTGTTGCAGCGGCTCCTGATAAGCAACGGACAAGATTATTCGAAGCGGTGGCAGTGGCTGGAGCTCCAGGATATGAATCAACTATTAGAAGGTTCATGATCTGAAACGGCCACGTCACGCATAGGCCGATGAAAAATGATAAAACTAAAGGCACTGCGACGCTGACTTGGCGCTCTAGAGCCCACCCATAGCCGATACAGGCTCCCGACCCTATGAAAATAAGCGGGAAAATCAACTGTATGCGTGCCTTCTCTATAGGAAAATTCGCTACTGTAGCAGATCTTGTTAGCAGTTGTGTTCTCATATGACATAGAGATTGCGAGGAATAGATTAGACCTTCGCCAATGTAGAATTGTGTTCCAAGCCACTAGGGAATAAAAGGTTGCGACATCGGTGCTTACTGTCATTTCCTCGTTTGCGATCAATCTTAACACCCATCTTTCTGCAGATTCTTCGAAAATTCCAGTCGGCAACGAAACCCCCTCCGATAGAAGCGATGGTCGTCGCACCCCCGATTGGAAGATACAGTAGACCGAGTATTAACTCATCATACCCGTAAATTTCTTTGAATTGGGTAGCCAAGGTAGCTGTCACTGTAGAGAAACCAACGAATAGAGTCGCATTGTAGAGGACAATAATAGCCATACTGTTAGACAAGAGAATTAGTGATTCGTATTCGAAATCGAAATTTCAGGACTTTCAGGAG
The DNA here is from genome assembly GCA_003426235.1 of Xylaria polymorpha. Lineage (NCBI taxonomy): Eukaryota > Fungi > Ascomycota > Sordariomycetes > Xylariales > Xylariaceae > Xylaria > Xylaria polymorpha. The sequence continues at coordinate 2,444 of NQIM01000149.1, read as the reverse complement.
GATGTAAACACAGAGCGGATAAAACAATTGAGGGAAGCCATACTTTTTGTGACGCAACACCTTGAGCGTATTGAGAGGGTTAGGGATAGGTATTTTTTGCCTTGTACGCGCTGTTGATTGTGTTGTGCTCTGACTGCGGGATCGCAGGTAATCAAGGAGCGTCTTGTTCCACCCTTGAGGTGGAATCGATCCATTGCCGACAACCTTACGCGCCGTTTCTGGTACAGATAGAACGAACTATAGTACTCGGGGTTAGTAAAGTTTTGCAAGTCTTTCGAGGCGATGCAAGGCTCTTGAGTCATTACCTAAGCTCAAGAGGGCGCTACATAGTCTCGAAATGACTAGAAATTAAGAAAATAATTTCAAAGGGTGCTCACGGGGATTAGCCAAACTACCGTTAGTATAATTAAAAACCAAAATATCCATGGCCAGCCAAGGTACGCGTTTAACAACCCTCCCTATAAATCATCAGCGAATCTCGTTCAAGCTTGCAATTAGGCTTGTTAAACATACTACAACTCAGTTAGTAAAAGCCTAGAGTAATAGAATCTAGAGAAAGCGTCATAATTGATCGGTAGGGAGGCGACGTACCAATTACCGGGCCGACAGCTGGACCGATGGTGATACCAGCACCAACAAGTCCCATCCATTTACCTCTTTCGGAGCTCGGGACAATGTCTGCCACCACTGCATAGACTAAAGCGATGGTCCCACTGCTTCCACCACTCTGTACCATGCGTAAAACGAGGAGCGCAGCATAGTTCCTTTGCAGGGCTAAACCGATATTGGCGCCAAGGTAGATGGTGAAAGCAATAATGAAAGTCGGTCTCCTCCCGGCGATGTCGCCAAAATCGCCAAAAATAGTCGGAGCTAATGCTTGAAGAATCATATAGGTTGTTAGGGTTAGGTTGATTTGAGCTACACCTACTCCTAGGTCTTGGGCTAAAGTTGGAATCGCAGGAAAGTACTGCAACACCCAGAGTGAGTTATCGCCATTTGGAACGTAACTTATGAGGGGTTCAGGAGCTTCTGGGTACTTTCTTATCCCAAAAGGGAAATCTCTGAAAGTTGCCAGAACAAGGAGAAAATGGTTCCGAGAATACGCACGATATTCGCAGTTATTGGTGAGATGAAGGCTGAAATACAGTTCATAGAGATGATCCACCTCTTCATGCCTGGCGAGAAAACGCTGTACGGGGGACCACTAGAAACCCGGGAAAGAGTATTCTCGAGGTCTCGGGCTTCATCCTCGCTACGGCTTCCGCTTCCGGTCTCATCTTGGAGGTCAAACTCGGAATTATGGTTATTGTTCTTAGGCTCACGCGCTTCGGCTGTTGGTGGCGGCGAATCTGCTATTGGGGCCATTATGCTCAGCGCGCACGATAGAGTGGACGCGGGATCCAAGTAGGTCAAACGCTTGGCATTATCCTATTTATGTATACGACAGAAGACATCACGAACTAAAAGGAGAAGCAGCAAACCTTCTCTGAACAGGCCGCTTTGAAAGCAGTCTTCCGCTGTAGACAACGTCGGCCTTAACGAAAGCGCGATAGGCGGGTCGGGCGGGTATACGAGACCCGCCGTCATTAAGCAGTAGTTATTTCCGGGCGTCACCGACAAAATCTTCGGAGGTCTTACCCGTATCGGAGCTCATCATAGGACCAGGGTTAGGTATTTGTTTGTAAGAACGGGCCGAAGCGACGAAATTCGGCACCTAAAACAGACTGGTTTGTCACCCAACGGCCAGGACAAGCTGGAACAACTGTATTTAGACCAACCGGGTCCTCAGTGCCGGCTGCTGGCCTCGGTCTTGTTGGGCGCGGGGTTCAAATTCATGATTTTCATCTTTGTAATACTAACCAGGCTCTGCGCGCCCAAGGCTTATGATGATGGCTGTATTCATCGCTATGAGTTAGACGTGACAAGTTGAATGGCGTGGTCAAGACGGATAGCAATGATGTGTCGCATTGGTTCACCAAGACTGCATCGTCGGGGTAAAACCTCGATCACCGGGCTGCGTCCCGATGTTGAGGCGAGGTGTATATTGTCAGATTTAAGGGGTCTAATTAAATGACCCGATTGAGTGCATTTTCCAACGGACTAGCGAGAGGTTTCTAGACCTTTTGCCAGTCTGCGCGGGTACCTAGGTCTCCAAACCTCTCGCCAATCCATACGAGTAGGCCTGAGCGGGTACGTATATATAGGTAGGTCTTTGAGGGTAGGGCTCGTTTGAAGGGTGAGATCGCGGCAGATTAGATCGCGGCGGGTTGGATTGCCGTAGGTTAGATTATAAAGAATTAAATCTATGTATTTAATTAAAANAAATAAGATATAAGATAAAATTAAAAAATAGAAAAATAAAAATAAAAAATAAAAAATAAAATAAAACAAAAATAAAATTAAAAATTAAAAATTAAAAAATTAAAAAAAAAAAAAAAAAAAAT